>CAJNOP010000510.1:0-72371 GCA_905250075.1 Rotaria sp. Silwood1
CTTAACAAGTTGATTTCCTTGACTGATGAAGAATCATTGACCGATGCGTTGCTTGCTGTCGATCTTCAATAAAGAATGCTGAATGTAATCGAATTCAATATTAATCAATGAAAGCAGCTAAGAAAGGAAACGAACTCGAAAAATCTCATACATGTCACAGAACATCATTTGACAAACTTAATGGTTCTGTCGACCAAAATACAATGCATACGTGAAGTGACAGATCATCGGTTAAAATCAAACGAAATACTCTTTTCAACTCTCATGCAGTGATGTCTCTGACTACCCGAATGCGTAAAGAATGGTAGATATTGGTGACCTATTCCTCACTTATCATCGAAAACTGTAGATCTGTCCCAATGCAGTGATTTGGATGCATTGAAAGGGTTTTCGAAATTGAATGCTAGCACATTTATCTTTGTTTACGATCATAATAGTGCTTGAGAATTGTTTCACTTTTCCATGTGAGGTGCAAAAAATGCAAAATTAAAACGAATGGTTTCTTTGTTTTTTTAAACATACCTAGAAGGAGCTCGACAATTTCACTAGGAATCTGTAATTTTTAATTTCTATTGAAATATTTTTGATTAAACACAATTTGATGTTTTTGAAAGTCTTGAATGGTTTATTTATTCTAAAACTACGTTTTTTTTTATTGTAGAAAACTGATATATTTTGATTCTCCATGAAAAAATGAGTCTGCCAAACTAATTTTTGTTACTATTTAAGTATGTTATCTTCATGAAATGTATTGCATGATAAAATCAACGACAGGTGACATTTCAACCAGTCGATGAAAGTTTTTGCAAAGCTATCTAGTTCTTTTCTATGCAATAATATATCTATCTTTTATATACCATTGGAATGCCCACACACTGCACTTCAAAATTATACCTTTGGCTTTCCAAAATATTACTTTATTGGAGAAAAAGCATGGTTTAAGACATCAAAAACATGAAATTCTATCAGTAGGACAAGGTTTCCATCGGCGACGCCTGGTCATTTTGCGATAAAAATGGTCAATTCGGAATTGGTACGAAAAATTGAGTCGAATAGAATGGATTCATCTCATTTTCCAAGAGTTGAATTTTTTTAAAATTTCTGATCTGAGACAAATACCATAGAATTTCATGAAAGAATGACAAGCAAGCAAGCAAACACTTTGAAATGTAGATTAATTGATTCAGTTTTTCGTGTTGGTTCCGAATCTATCACTTTTATCCCAAAATAGTCGAATTTCAGCGATGGAAACTTCATATTACCGGCATGATTTCATGTTTTGAAAATTCTGAACCATGTTTTTTCACCAATTAAGTAATATTTTGGAAAACCAAAGCTATAATTTTGAAGTGCAGTGTCTGGGGATTTGAATGATATATAAAAGATAGATATATTATTGCATAGAAAATACTAGATAGCTTTGCAAAAAAGATTTCGCCGACCGGTTGAAATGACACTTGCCGCTGATTTTATCATGCAATACATTTCATGATGATAACATAGTTGAATAGTAACAAAAAATAGTTTTACAGACTGAGCTTTTCATGGAAAATTCAAACATATCAATTTTATGATCTACATCAAATGGAATTTTTTTTAAAACGAAAATATATGTCAGTGTTTTAGTATGAAACACGTACCTTTAGAAAAAATGACACATTCAAGACTATCAAAAATCTCAAATTTTGTTTAATCTACAGTCTTTCATACAAAAATTTTAAAAAAAGCATATTTTTAATTAACTCGTTGGTCTCTCCGTAACTGCGTATAAAAAAACATGAAAAATAATTTTCTATAATTTTGAATTTTTTGGTATATTTTCGGCCGCTACATTCGATATTATTTCGATTTCACATCATACCGATGAATCAATCAGAGCATAAAATGCGCATCTTGAAGCACATATTTCTTTTTGGTCTCTGAAGAGAACGAAAATGAATGGACTGATAACATTAATGGCAAAATTTGCACGCGCAGAGCTACACATTTGAATGATTTCATCTTTCTCTCTCTCCTAATGCTTCTGCATTTTTATACACATATACGTAAAATTGCCCGTTACGAGTAGGCTATTACTGATAATAGTTCTGTATTACAAAAACTATGAGAGATATCGGTTCTGGTGAGAAGAACAGTCCGTCGCCCTCTGTCAAGATAGAGTCTGACAAGACAGAATCTGTCAAGAGAGATTCTGTCAACACAAAGTCTGTCATACAAGAAGTAAATGTTGTTGTCGCTGATGACAAGAAAGATGATCCAGAAGACAAAAAGTTTCTTCGCAAAATGGACTGGCACCTGCTTCCAACCATGACATTGCTCTTTTTCCTGAGTATCCTCGATCGAGTAAATATTGGCCAGGCAAAACTCGACGGTCTAACAGTGTCGTTAAACCTGAGCAGTAATCAATATAACGCATGTCTGAGTGTGTTCTTCGTCACCTACGTTATCTTCGAGATTCCCTCGAATCTGATACTGAAACGACTTCGACCTAGTCGTTGGATACCAATGATCATGGTGGCATGGGGCATCGTGATGACGCTGATGGGTCTAGTAAAATCGTATAGAGATCTTCTTGTGTGTCGCCTATTGTTGGGTGCTTTTGAATCAGGTCTTTCTCCAGGTATAGGGAAGGAGAGTCAGTTAAGATCTATCTGCCAATGATTCGTTCTATGTAGGTGCCAATTTCTATCTCTCAAGTTGGTACAAGAGATGTGAGCTCTCGTGGCGTGTAAGTATTCTTTTCACAGGTGGTACTCTTGCTGGCGCCATCGGTGGTGTGCTTGCTTATGGTATCACAAAGATGGCCGGTGTTGGTGGACAAGACGGTTGGCGTTGGATCTTCTACCTCGAAGGCATCATAACAGTAGTTGTTGGAGTACTGGCATTCTTTCTTATTAACGATTTTCCTTCTGATCGACCGAAATTTCTAACCGAGTCCGAATGCAAGCGTGTCATGGCTCGACTACAAACCGGCGCAGGAAGTGGAGCTAACGAGCACTTCAGCTGGAATCAAGTCTTGGCCGCTCTATCGACATGGACAATCTATGTTTGGGCATTGTGCTTTATCAGCATATGTGTTCCTTCCTATTCTCTGGCGTTTTTCTCACCAACCATCATTCAGAATCTTGGTTTCGTCAACTATCAGGCCCAACTACTCAGTGCGCCGCCCTATGTATTTGCTGTATTGACTATGATGATCACGGCCTATCTGTCTGACCAATATACTCGTCGCAGTATTTTCATCATTTTTTGGTTTTCCATCAGCATAGTTGCTTATATTATTCTGATAGCAGTTGAACACGCGATTATCAAGTATCTCGCTGTGATTCTTGCAGTTGGTAGTCTCGCCCCATGCATATCCACTAGTATTGCTTTTTTATCAGGCAACACTAGTCCACAAACAAAACGAGCCACCGCGTTGGCATTCATGATTTCTGTGGGCAACATCGGTGGAGTGATTAGCGGACAACTCTATCGCACGCAAGATGCACCTCGCTTTATTCTTGGTCATGTCGCCAATCTGGGTTTCTGCGTATTCGGTCTAACCAATGTTGTGATTCTTTTCTTTGGCCTGCGAGCGGAAAATCGACGGCGTGATCGTCTATATGGACCTACACAATCATCAGTTGTGCTTGCCAGTGTGGAGTCAGCGTCTCGTGGGATAGATGCCCAACGCTCCGATATATGTGGCCTAAGCAGCGAAGAGAACAAACGACGATGGGGCTATGAGAACATGTCTGAGGAGGAAATTCATGATTTGGGAGATCGACATGCTGCCTGGCGATATATTCTCTAGAAAATCAAGTCATTCACAACTGGATCAACTTGTTTTTGTGGATGTAAAGAAACAAAATGCAGTCAAAAACATAAAATAAACTAGCGAGAACCCGTGCATACTGCACGGCTGGTTTATTCTTTAACGACTGATTTCAGACGTTTAACTTTTGCTCTGATAAAAGACATATACAGATACGCGATATTATGTATATAGATTGAAGTCTTCCGGCCTCATACTCGTCTATCGCACATATTTTTAAAGTCCATGCAGCCTTATGTCCTTATAGCCTTATATCCCTTCTACCACTTGCAACCTTATCCCTAAATTGTTTGACATCCTTCAGGGTCTATGGGCACCCTATAGGAGGGCCCTTGAGGATCCATGGGCGCCCTCATATAATAGACCTTGAGGGTCTATGGATACCTCCATCTAATAGCCCTTGAGAATCTATGGGTACCCCCCACCCTCCCCATATAACAGCCCTTGAGGACCGATGGGTACCTCTAGAGGATAGTCCATGAGGACCTGGCTACCTTCATATAATAGCCCTTGGCAGCTTCCCCTTACAGTCTTATATGACTATTAACCCTTAACCGTTGACCCGGCACAGACACACACACACTGAATATTATATATATAGATATAAACTTTCTTTATTTAATAGATCGTAATATTTCGACATCTACTCACATCAGGCATCATCATTAGACAGATATACGGATTATATTTTGGTTTTAATTTTTATTTTGTTCTATATTTAATAAAATTATATTCCTATATGATTGATCATATTCTATGAAACTAAACATGTTCATTAACATGAATAACATAGAACAATACGAATCAATCTATTGTTGTTTTTTTTCTTTAAGTAGAAATTAATGATCAAGTTTTAATTTTGTTGAGACATTTAAACAGATAAATGAAATAAGTAATTATAATTATTCTTTTATAACATAAAAAAAAGCAAAAAGAATTTTTTCTATCTGTCTGATGATGACGCCTAATATGAATAGATGTCGAAATATTACGAATTATTCAATAAAGAAAGTTCATATATATTCTATATCTTTGGGGTGGGTGTGCGGTATGGGTGTGGGGTGTGGGTGTCGGTGTGGGTGTGTGGATGTGGGTTTGGGTGTGGGTGAAGATTCGATTCATAATCCACTCGCACTCGCACCCACACCCACATCCACACAGCCACAGTCACACCCCACACCCACACCCACACCCACACCCACACCCACACACACCCACCCACCCACACCCACACACACCCACACACACCCACACCCACACCCACACACACCCACCCACCCACACCCACACCACACCCACACACACCCACACACACCCACACCCACACCCACACCCAATTTCACATAACAAAGGAATTTAACGCCGACCACGATTAAGAAAGAAATTCAAGCAAATCTAACACTTCGATAGAATACTGTTTCTTTGATTCTTTTCCTAGAGTGGCTTGAAATTTTAGAATTAGTATTGGCCAAAATAATAAACAGTTCCGTGAAGTATTAAAGAATATATGGAGTACGGTGTGGGGAATGTATAATTTCAGCCATTTTCTATTTAATGAGTTTTTAAAACGTCTTTTAGAGTAATTGGGCTTTCTATTCTATTCGTGTAAGAAATAATTATACTATTACAAAACAAGAAAACTGAATATTGAAATGATTTAATTTCATGTCGTCGTTACTTGGGTGTGTGGGTGGGTGTGGCTGTGAGTGTAAAGTGAGCGACGAAAATTCATTTTACTCACATTCATATCCATCCCACACCAGAGATGTCCATGGCAGCGCTCCCGCATTCTTTCTTTCGAGGACATTAAAAAACTGCATAAATTTAACAGAATTTCAGTGTTTACAAATGAAACACTCTGAGAATGAATGAATCTGATGAACCAGTACCAATATTTCCGGTCAAATACAGTCGCAGCAGTGAAATTAGAAATACGTTTTTGAAAACTATCGCGGCAGCGGCACGGCAATGTTTTTTTATCAGCCGTCGCGGCGCGGCAGCGGAGATTTTCAACCGCGATGGATATCTCTGGCTCACACCCACACCCTAGTTATTAACATTTTACTGAGCGTTTTCCTCAGATTTTTCACGAAAAATTGACGTGTTTTTTTAATTTTTGACGAAAAATCAGCCTTCGAAACCTATTAAGAAGCCTCGATTGTTAAAAAAACTTGGCATGTGGTCCTGACAAAGCTTATCAGAAAAATCTAATGTTCCAGATTCGATGTAGTTCCATTTCCTCTTTTAAACCGTGAAAACCGCAGATCTCTGTTTTAATCCTATCAAAATGATTCCCAAAATATTCATCCATCTTTTAATTTGGCTGTGAGTTTGGATGCATGTAAGGTGGGTATGGATGAAGAGAAGACATATATCAGGCATGAGATGCCTAATTCGAATTATAATATAAATGCACTTTCAGAAGTACTTAATCATTTCAAAATTAACTAAGAAAATAAAATATACATGCACCCATTTATATAAATTATTATAAAAGCTGTAAATGATGAAGACCTTACTGTAAAGTTAGGCGAAAGTTTTGCTTTTTTGTGCCATTTATCATATATGATAAAAGCAATAGATGGTGATGACTTTACCATAAAGTTAGGAAAAAATAAAATAAAAAATTTTCCCTAACTTTACAGTAAAGTTTCCATGATTTATGTTTTATAACTAACGATAAGTGACGAAGAAAAAGTTTTATTCTTTTGCTAACATGAGTGCTGTATTCTTTTTTCCGATCTCCATTTATATTATAAGTCGGATTAGGCAGCTGCTCTACATAACAGTAAAAGTCATTCGTAGTGAGCACTTGATTACTTTTTCTTCCATTTCTTATAAAGAAAAATTTCTATTTATAGTCCAATGCAGAGATCGAAAATGAACCGAACCCGAAATGGTTTTCCAAAAAGTGATCGTAAATTGAATCGAACTCGAACCAACAAAACTCGATTCTATTCAATCGCTGCTTTCTACATATTTCAATTGAACAGCAAGCACAATTTCAACTTGTCAATCATTTCTATAGCATCAGTTCAGTAAAGACTAATAAACATTCAATGCAGATGTCATCTGTTGATGATTAAAAATTTCTCGCTATTGGGAACATTTTCAAAATCTTTTGATCTAACAAAATACATTTGAACATAAAATTACAAAAACATGTTTTTTTTTTCAATCTAGAGAACGAATAGCGAAGCAATTGGGCAGACAAATTTCTTTGTTCTCATCGTATGAGTCATAATTGCTTTGTTTCTTTCTTTCATATATAAGGATAAAACACATATTACCCAAAAAAATGTTTCATTCAGTTGATCATGAGCGATATACAAAGCATAATGAAATTTGAACTGTTACCAAATGAAATTTTATTTATATTCTTTGAATATCTGAATGTATTTGATATATTTTATTCATTTGATCAATTAAATGATCGTTTTTCTAAATTTATTCGAAATATTCGATTTCAACTCAATTTTGAAAATGTACAAAAAAGAGTATTTGATAAATTTTGTAAAAAAATAAAATTAAATCCCGAAATCAAAAATCAAATATATTCATTAAAATTATCAAATAAAAATACATGTGGTCAAATTCATGCATTTTTATCAATATTTTCATTCAAAGAATTTTCTTATCTTCGATCATTAACATTAGTTGATGTTGAAAAAAAAAATATACAAAATTTGAAAATAATATTACCACAATTATCTGAACTCATCTCTTTTCATATGATTTGTCATACGTTTGAAGATAATGAAATATTAGATGTTCTTCCAATGTTTAATCTACGAACATTATCACTTAATTCTGTTCAAACATGTATTAATAATACTTCAAATATTATAAATTTAACAATTCATACTTGTTCTTTAGAACATTTATTATATTATTTATTTAAATATTTTCCTATGTTAAAATATCTAAATGTTGAATGTATTTCTCGATATAATCATTCGATAAAGGATGATAATTCACTTATTAATAAATATAATGGTATTCATTTAAAACAATTGATTATTGGTTTATTTAAGTATAATTTTGAAGATTTTGAAATGTTTGTAAAACAGATACCTAATTTAAAAAATTTAACAATACATTCAAAAAACAATATTAATATGATTGATGCTTATAAATGGAAAAATTTAATTCAATCTTCATTATCTTATTTGAATATTTTCAAATTTAAATTTAGTTGTGATCGTAAACATAATGATAAAATTATTTTGAAAATGTTTGAACGTTTTCAAGATGATTTTTGGTGTAAACAATATCAATGGTATACTGAATATTCATTTGAAAAAGATTTAGCATCTATTTATACAATACCTTATTTATTAAATCGATATAAATTAGAAATGAATATGAAAATATTTTCTAATAAAATAATTAATAATTCAAATACATTTGATAAAGTAATCTATCTAACATTAGATGATAATATTATAACAGATAAATGTCAATATCATTTTTCAAATGTCGATTCATTAATATTATTTACATCAGAAGTGAATCAAAATCCAATTGATATTTATTATTTAAAAATAATTATTAATTTATCTAATTTAAAACATTTAAATATGTTTATGTATGAGAAAATAATATCATCAAGAGAATTATTAGAAATATTAAAAGAATCACCAAAATTATCAATGATTACAATTAATTCAACAAATTTAAAATTATTATTCAATGATAATGAATTATGTAAATATTTAAATAAAATGATTAAAAAATTACATCTAGATAAACAATTTAATTTATCATTCAATAATCTTAATCAATCGAATATATTTCAACCTTCATTCAATAGTCGTAATGAATTGAAGAAATTTTGTGAAATTTTTTCAAATATTAAACAACTTATATGTTATCTTATTGAACCAGATGATGTATTGTTTTTATTAAAACAATTAAAAAAATTATCAACTATGAAAGTTTATTTACCACCATTAGGTGGTCATAATTATTTTTTTACTTTATTTGCACAAGAATCATCTAGATTAAACTTTATATTTCGAATTCGATGTACTCATGGAAATGCACCAGAACTATCTATGTGGATTGGTAGAAATAAATTAATCATGTATTAGATTTCGTAATAATATTGTGTGTGTTTTTGTTTTGTTCAAAACATTGTCTAAATTTCTAAATCACTTTTGCAGTAAACACTGATCCATTATATAATGAATAAAAAGTCGTCCTTTATTTTCTTTCACTTACAATGATTAATATTACAAATAAAGATTTGCCAGTATTAATTCTCGTTTACTAAAGTCTGTTTACCTAATAATAGAAGGTTTCGTATGGTAATTGAACATATGCGAGTCAAACTAGAGTACGAGGCTTGATCTTTTTCTGTCCACCCTCATACCCACACCCTAGACTGCTTCAGCCTGCCTATGTAATTTTGTACATGCTAATATTATGATACCTTTTCAATGAAACTAGAAGACTGTTTTAATCAGAAGGCAAGGATATCATATAAATCAAAATGAACTGATTTGAGGAAATATTTACGAATTGAGAATTCTATGTGTTTGTAGAAAATAAAGGGTGTTCCATCAGTAACGATCCCATTTTTATTTTTTGTGTATCTTACCTAAATTCAAAGGTGAAGAGATATTGAATATATATATTTCCCAGGTCGATCGTTTCGGTCACCGGATACTGCAGGAATCGGCAGGAAAGACTCGGAAAAATCGTCGGTTCCCGCAAAAAAAACACCGGAAATCAACGGAACATGGAAGCAGTAAATTTCAGGAAATACTAAACTCGCTATCCTCTATAACATATCAGAAAATCAGCGAATTCTAAGATCTACCACCATCGTCGATGTCTGAATCTCTCAGACACTTACTCTTAAGCATTTTTAATTTTTTATGTATGTGTCATTTAACTTGATTGTAGAGTAAATGAACTTTAGAAAACTTCAACGCTGAGGTTCTTGAAGAGCAACCAGTCGAGATTTTTTGAAAAGTCTGGTAAAACTACGCAACTTCAGGTGGGTGTTATTATCCACCTGACTAGGTAGTTACATCAAAGAAAATGAATTGAAGGTCTTTCTTTTTCATCCTTCTCATTATGTTAGTTTCGTACATTTTTAATGATTAATTTTACATGATTTTCATGTAACAATCATCATTTTCATGAATTGAAATCCAGATTTTCATCAATAAATTTTGAAAAACATTAAAGAATACGTCTGTTTCATCATCAAAAAAAGCATTTTTTTTTATTTCATGGCATCGCTTTTCTCAGGAAGAAAATTTCATTGAAATAATATAAATTACATGATTTTTTTGTCATGTTGTAAGTCACTGGAAACCTTATTTTGAATGGTAAGCACCACACTTCTCTATCTTGTTCCTATCGAATGTTATTCAGAAACTATTGACTTGTGTCATATATATATAGTATACATTTATTTTAATTAAAATGTAACATGATTCAATGTCACCATTTATTTCAAAACATTTCACAATGAAGCATGAACAAGAAAAGAATAAAATTGAAATGTAAGTTAATTTTTTTATACGAAAATTATATTGATTTTGATGAAAAAAAATTTTTTTTTATGAGAATTCAATAACCGTTAAGCATATATCACGATATTCGATAATATAATATGAAGTATCACTTGAACCTCATGATAACAATGATCTTTATGAGAGAGATATTAATGTTGAATTTATAATTACTATTTATAATGGTTTATGATATATAGATAGTAATTCAAAAGAAACAAGGATATATGATTTAATTTAATTTAAAATTTAAAAAGATAAATCTATTGAGTTGATCATTTGTTGAAAGTAAATTAGTTAAATTACTATTTTGTTTGGCTATATCCAATAGAGTTTGCTGCTTTACTACAAAAATGATAATAGACACTTTCAGTTAGACATTTCTTACTGTAATGTTATGAACTGGATATTCTAATTTTAAGGATTGATATTCAGAGTTTTTAGAACTTATTTCTTTTAAATAATAACCTTCAGCAAAACTTTTTTTTTATGAATCATTTATTTCAACTCACATTGGTCTTGACATATTATGTCTTTGAGTAAAATAAATTATTGATGTCATATTATCATCACTTGATGGTGATGGTCGTGAATATTCAATTAAATTCAATGAAACAATTTCTCTTGATAATGATCATTCTTCTGATATATCTAAACGTATATATGAACTTTTAGCAATAATTTAATTAATTTATATTACTACTGGTAACATTCTAACACAATTCTAGAGGGCTGTAGAATGCAGTATTTTCGTAACCTGTAACCTGCCCTGTAAAAATTCTGCAACCTAATCCTGTCCTGCCCCGTGAATTTTTTCGCGTACCCTGCCCTGTCCTGCCCTGAGACTTTTTTTCATAACCTGTAACCTGCCCTGCCCTGCCCTGCTATATTTGATATTACAAAAAAATTCATAACTTTTCATCGACTTCGTATATCAATTCTCCTACTTTATGTTGTTTTATACTTCGATATTCTTCTTCGTATAAAATTTTTCCAAAGATGCCTATAATGTTTGATTCGATAAATTAATAGCAGGTTAACAGGTTATGACAGTGCTGCCCTGTAACCTGCCCTGTAAAAATATCGTAACCTGACCCTGCCCTGCTCTGCTACTTTTGCAACCTGCCCTGGCCTGTCCTGGCAGGGTAGGACAGGTTATGGGCACCCTGCAGGGCTCTACACAATTCTTTGCATATACATGAAAATAATGTACAACATCTTCAGTGAATTCAATATAAGTAATCGATGATTAGAGAAGGATTTTTGTCTTATGTATTTTAGTATTTCGAATAGAATTTCTTTTTTTCTCTCTTTTCTAGTATGCTAGTGTTTATTTGACTTGTTCCTATTTGTTCTTTATTCAGTTTCTATCCGATTATTATTATTATTAAAAGTTAGAAGTTGACCAGTTCATTCGTTTGTGTGTATAATTAGTGAAGTTTCTACATAAATCATTTCATCTAAAGAATAAAAAACGGGAAACAATTAATAGATGTCATATTTAATGATTTTATTTTTATCGTTTGTTCATTATCAACATACGTCATATATTGTCGAGTGACGAGAGATAGTATTGGTACTCTTAATGTAAACACTTTGTGGACGTCTTTCTATTGTCTAATACCTGTTTTTTATGCATAATTCGATTGTTCAACTAATTAAGAAAAGAGTGACATTATGACAGCAGCTTACTTTGCAAGAAAAAAAATTGAATTACCTAAGGAGTAAAAATCAAACTTTCTTAGATAAGAACAAATGAATTCTAGCGTAAATAATCAAATGGTTAATTAAAACTAATGTAAAAACAAATACTCTGGAATAGTTTCTTCATTCTACGGCAAGCCATATGTGCACTTTTCAAAATGATCAAAAATGTTTTTTAAAAATAATTGAAAACTTGTTGGAATTTTGATTCTTTTTCATCTCTATAAGAGCAATCCTGCATATATAAAAGTATAAAGAATTTCCTTAAGTGTTATTTTAATAAATTATACGAGATCTCATATACATAGATTGAAATTGAATAGATATAATTAGGAAAATTATATTTAATTTATAAAGTAAAATATTCGAAGTTGAAGAGTCATTCTCTTTTGACTAAGAAATCCTCACATCAGTAATACGAAATGCAGTATGAAGCACGAATCTCGATATTTCAGAAAAACGATATCTGATTCAAAGAAAATAAGAAAACGATTCTCGAATCTATGATGAATGTCGTATCTCGTCAAGTTGTTCGAGCGATTAAATTTATTTTTACGAAAAACTTGTAGCGTTTGATTGATAGTTTAATTATCCAATGTAAAGTCTAAAATGAACTCGAATTTTGATTTTCATAGGATAATTTTCAAAAAAAATATTGATTCAATCATATTCCAACATTTTTTATCTTTGATGAAAAAAATTCAATTTTTGAAATCAATATGAATGAATATGTTTGGTTCATAGTAGAGTTGTTGGATCTAAAGGCAAATTTTTCGGCTCTTTACTTATCTTGTTATGAATTCATAGAAATATTCAAATACTGTAAATGATTATTATTTTACAAACGCAAAAAAAAAACACATTATAGCTCATTCGAAAATAATTATGAATCAAAAAACGCAATAAAAGTGTATTTGATGACGAACAGTAAAAACAAAAAAGTCATGAAATAATGCTTTTATAGAAAGGTAAAAGCATCTTCTTTTTTTTTCTATATTTGTTTCCACACTGTTTACACTTAACATACAAATGTAAAAAAAAATAATTACTTTTCATTTTCATGATGTTTTGATCATCATTTCCGATTTAAATAAATGATTGTCATTCTATATAAAATATAAACATAATAAATCAACTCTCAATATGACAGAAATAAATGATATCATGTGAAAAACATATACATATACATAACATTAAAACTATAGATAAATATTCAAGATTCACCACTGTTATGCATCATTTCATTTTATATTATTCATTTGCGTTTTATTTTATTATGCAATTTTGACATTTACCACCTGCTGACACCCATTCTCTCTCCAATATATATATGTATATATATATGTACGTAATAGCTGTTTAATTTTTAGTTTTCAACAATAACATCATTATCGAAATATATCATTTTCATAGTTTAGTGATCAATTAATATTTATAAATAACTAGATGGATCTATCTTTATAAATATAATTCATCGATTTTAACAATATCTTTCCGTATACATATATATCATCTAAAAATGATCTGTTTATTCGATTAAAATTAAAATTGACGCAAATTGTGTCAAAAAATGATTTATTTTTGTTTTTTTTTTTATTATCATTTTCAATATATATGAAATAATCTTCTTATTATATAGATAAATCAAATAATAAACATATGGTTGAAACAATGACAGATCAATATTATAATTCTCCATATTATGATACAACATCAAAAGTTTTACGAAAACCTAAAACAACGATTATTGTATATGATCAACCAAAAGTTGTTATCGTACGTCGTTATACAAGAACTGTTATTCCATCTGTTGATCCTGATCAATATAAAAGACAATTTAATCAAGTATTACTTGATACACCAACATTAATCGAATGGACTCGACGTCTTAATATTGAAGAAAATATAGTAAATATTATTCAAATATTTAATTTAATTTAATTTATTTTTTTTTTTTCTATAAATAATATTCTTATAGATAACTCCACCATCATTTAAATAAATAATTAAATAAAAAACAATATCGATCAGAATGGAAGGTTAACATCTAAAAATGGAAAGAATGAAAATGTGTATTTTTATTGAAGCGAAGCTTATCAAATGTATTTATGTATATTTATATATTTTATCGATATAATATTTATTCAACTTCGAATTTCTTTTTTTTTTAAATAAAAAAATAATTTTCAACTTATTCGAATACACTCTATTATTATACTTGACAAATCTTTTAATAAATCAGTCAAATTTATTCATTTTATCCAAATTTTATTATGACAACATCAATAAAGGACGTCCTATCTTAGATTATTTTTTTCAACCATAAATTTTTATTTTGACTAAAATAAATAATAAAATAATCCTAACATATTGAAAACGAATGTTATAATAAAAGAATAATGCTTAGAAGTATTTATCTAGCTCTATTCTCACATCTATAGAAACAAATCTCGATTGAATCTATCTCACCATTGACTTAGTATAAATCTAGTCAATGTCAATCTAAACTTCTATATTGTGATTAATCAATTTATGAAAACTAATGACCTTAATATAAAAATAATAAAACATAATAAGAACAAGTAAAATAATAAAATTTCCGTTTTTTTAAAAATCATCAATTTGTTCATTTAATAATTAAATGATATCTATAATTCTAAGAAATTTCTCTAATTGAATACATTCTTTAGTTTTTCTTTTAGTAAAATCTTACTGAATAGTAACATGAATTTCAAAAATAATATTCTCATTAATTATTATTTTTGTAATGATGTGAATATTGATAGATATTCTCGTCTCATTGACATTCAATGTCAACTTATTTGTCTTTCTTTATTGAATTTGATTATTTAAATCGAATGTATCTTTAAAAAAAAAAGCTCTAAACCTTGAAATAGACTCCGTTGTGGTTTGCTTATTCTTAGTTTTCGACTGGCATCAAGTTGATCGTTCGTAGAAAAAAGATGATTGTGACAACCTCATCGAAAAATCATTTGTGAGATTTTTTTTTAGGTTATAAACGAAAAAAGTTCGACCTGATTATTTTATATTGACAGACTTAGTTAGTTTACAATTATTTGTTAGAAAAGATAATTTACTTGATGAGACAAAATCTTTCTCAAAAAAAATTTAAATAATATCCGTTCGAAAGAGATTCACTCAAAAAATTCAATTTGTTTTGTTAATGAAACGTCTTTTATTGATCATTCCTATGAAATTTTCATAGATTTTTCATATACGTATTCATGTCTGTTAACTAAAGTTAACATAATATTTTTAATCAATTGGAAAGAATCTTAACAAAAACCATAAATAAATAGACAACCAAAGAAAAATCAGATTATGATCGAGTAAATATACTATTATTGTTATTTATGACATATATATCTTGACAAATAATCAAACTATTGACTGACTGTATATATATATATTCTATAGATAAAATCATATTTATATTTGCATTTTTAGTTTTTTATTTAAATATAACCTTGATCATATTCGATCTTTAATCAATCATATTCAACGTAAAAAACCAATAATATCTCTTTACCTCAACATAAACAATAATAGTTATTATAATGATGCATATTGATTGCAATACATTCGATTTTGAAAATAAATCAGCACAGATAAATTGTATAATCTTGATTTTTTTTTCCTAATGATAAATCCTATTGAATTAGTTTGAAATCAAAATAAAAGTAACATTGATTTTTTTTTTCATAGCATATTCTAATAAAATGTTTCTAGTTTATCACGCAAACAATAACTACTTATTTAATTATAATAATTGGTGTCTCTAACAATATGGAGCAATATCATATATTAATGAAAGATACGAAGAATCCTACAAAAGTACATTGAAGTCATTTATATTTAAAAATCGGTGGCCTTCGAACTAATCAGAGTTAAGTGAACTAGATTATTCTATTAGAAATAGTATCAATAAAAATACTGATTATGACAAAACTAAAATACGAGAAAATTTGAATAAAAAAGAGTATGACAAATAATTAATTTCATTTATATTTGGAATATGATCAAATTTATTATTGAAATAGTTCGTGTAGTTGAAAAAAGATAATAGTAATAATATTTTTCATGAACATTCACTATTCTTAGGTTATTTTATTTTAAATAAGAACAGATCTCGATTTTTGTATTGATTTATCTCGAAATAATTTCATATTTTACTATTATACAATTCTTCACTCTTAGCCTTACAACAAAAAAATAAAAGAATCTTCAAACTATCTCGATAATTGGAAATTCCTGCAGAAAATTTCATAAGGCATAACAATCAAGATTAATAAAATTTGTTTTCAAAATGGAATATATATTGAAATTCTAATGGTTTAATCAGTATATCAAAAATAAAATTTGTAAATATTTTTCATGCATTTACATACACATAAAATTAGATGATAAAGATTGATAAGACCAATTAATTGGTTCCTTTTTTCTTTTTTTATTTTCAATAAATATAATTATGTCAATCTTGTTTATTTTTATTTAACTTATAAATCAATATCTTAAGATATAATCTATTTTATTATTGAGATGAGTTTTTTTTTTTTTAGTTTAATTCAATATATATATATATATATGGTTGAATAGGTATTATTATTATAAGAATATAATTTTTTATTTAAATAAATATATTTAGTTAAAGATCGAATATAATTAAAAATTTAATTAAAATAGAAAAATAATAATCGAATGATAAAGATAATATTAATCATTTGATTAAAATAATTTCACTGTTGACAATGAGTCAAAATAATCAAAAAGAAAAATTATAAATGACTATTTTGACAAAATAAATTGTCAATTACTCATTGATTATGTGTAGAAACATTATTCATCAATGACATTGTAACAAACTTCAATAGGAAGTTTCTATTTATAAAAACTTATTTTTCTCTTAGCATTTATATCAATTTCAATAAAATAATGAAAATTAAATATTTATTTAGAAAAAGAATCTTTCCTTTTAGATCAATCCCAAGATGAAAATGAATTGAGAATATTATTCGATAAACAAAAAAAAAAATCATCGGAAATCTGCTTTTAAAATGATTTAAAGAAGTTATAATCCGACGATAAAAATCATCATAGAAAATGCCGAATAAATCAACAATTTTTTTACGATTTTGATGATATGATAGAATTTCTAGAAAAGATTTGTCTTCTCATTTTTCTTTTTATTCTTTAAGAAAATGAATCGTTTATAAACACATAGATTGATTGGTATTGTATAGGTTTATGACATAACAAATATATTCATAATGTATCTATCAGAGAGCGAATATGAATCAGATTTGAAACTGGTAGAGTTTCTTTCGACAAAGCGTTTATTACTTCACTTCCACGAAGACATCCAGTGTAAATTCATACGACTCTTGAAATTTTTCATAGTAACAGCTTTTATTTTAGTTTGTAATGTTCCATATGCACTAATATCAAGAACGAAGACAAAACTTTTTATCGAGAAACTCACAACAATTAATATTGAACACAATCCATGGTTTGGTTTGATCGATTTTCTTCAATAAATATGAAGCTGGTAGTTAGCACAACTTTTACAAGAGAATGTAATCTTTCTTGATATTTTTCTAATAACAGCATGAACTAGAAACTATTAGTTATTGAGAATTTCTGACTGTTGGCTAAAAAAACAAAATGTAGAAAAGACAGGTCGAAATTTCAAGGCGAAAATTCTTCAGTTTAGATCGAATTTAACTACTGATGATTGGTTGCTTGTTTTTGTTTTGATCATAATAAACACATTCAACACGGCCTGAGATCATTATTCTACAATGAGAAAGTGCAAACTCAGTATTTAGATCTGAGATATTGATGATAACTAGAAATTTATCAATTGGTGACTCTTAGACTCATATCTCTTGGTCGTTACAACGATGAAAATCGATAAATATAGGTGAAATAGATTAGCGTTCATGTTCTAAAAAAACACCAGTGAAAACCGAACCAGTTAAACTTGGTTCGATTCTGCGACTAATATCTATCAATGACAATTGATTTTCTTTGTATTGATGAATCAACATTTATTTTTTTTTTGTCATTTGATAGACGTTATTTTAATTTTATTAGAGATTTTAAAAATCTTTTTCATATTGAACAATCATCAATCGAATACATCAAATAATCACTAATTAATATCCATTTCAAATTATAAGGCAGGTGAGGATTTATCGAAGAATTTTTTATAAGAACTAGATAGAAATCTTCTATTTTCATCGTTCAACAGAGGCATTAAAACTGTATCGTGCCTTCAACATCACATTCTTCTAGCAGCTTCTCTCATAGCCACTTGCAGAGTTTTTTTTCTTATAAAATAACGCTTTTTTGGTAGGCCTAGAGAGTGCATTTATCATGAACAAATCCGAAAACAAGTCAATTTTTTGGGTGAAAAACCTGCTGGAAGCACACATCAAAATGTTAATAACTCGTAATTAAATTAACCTTTTATCACCGAACTTGTATAGATAATTGATCTTTAGACAAAGTTTATGGTACTATAGTGAATATTCTAATTTCAAAACTCTGTTACTTAACACAATATTTTGCATTTAAGAAAATTGGTTCGTCACTCTGAGATAACTTGTCAGAAAAATTTTACTGTTGAAAATTCCATGCAGTTTCATTTCCGGATAAGTTTTTATAAAAAAAAACGATTCATATAATAATAAAAACCCTATCTTAATGATGGTCATGACATTTTATTGATTAATTAGTTGTATATATATATATATTTAATTTAATTGTATTTATAAAGCTTTTTATTTTTCTTAATTTTATAAAATGTATTAGTTTAAATATCACGAAAATCTCATCAATATTGATGTATCGTTTTCGTTGAATACACACAAATAAAGAAAAAAAAAAAACATATGAAAATGATAAATTGTCTCGTTATAATCAAGAATAAAATATTTTCATCTTATCTTCTCAACTTCACAAATTGCAGAATCTATAAAAAACAAACAAACGAAGAAACGAGACCATGCCGATATAAAAGAACAGAAAAAATGAACTTAACAGAACACATATGTGAATCGGTGTGTATGACGATAAATAAAATAATATAGCATAACTTCAGATAATTGTTTGTTTAGACATAAGAAAAAGATAAGTAGATATGTATAAAAAAATACGCAAAACTCCGGTATAAGATATACTGACAAAAGTAAACAAAAGAATAATGTCTATTCAAACAGAAATAATAACAAAAAAAGAAAACACGATAATATCGACAAAAAAAAATAGGTCTATACTAAATTTCAATTGAGTTTTTTTTTTTTTTTTTATTGGTTTATTTAAATATCATCGTCAACATCTTCACTAGCCCATGGTGGTGGTTGAAAATCTTCCATCATTTTCCATAAAATAGCTTAAATAAAATAAATGATTATTTTATATGAATAATTGATATCTATTCTATACATCTAAGTTAAATATAAACAAAGGAATTTTGTTCATTAGATTTTACTTTATCCTTTTTTTTTCTTAAAAAGAAAAATAAAAATTGTTCGAATAATTGGTATCGAATAGAATAAAAATATTCTATAAGAAGAAATAAATCTTCGATATTTATTTATCCTTCATTTGTTGCTTAATATCATATCATTTAATAAGATATGTTAGCCTTTGAGTTGAAGGAATAATTTATTATAATTAACTTACATTTCCATTTTACTATTGAATATGTTGCATCTTGATGTTCATCAATTAAGATTTCAGCTGATGGTTCTTCCATTGGATCATGTAAATGTTCAAAATATGGATCAGCTAAAACAAAAAAAATTATATTTATTTTTAAAGTTAATAATAAATATTAAATAAAAATTACATAAAGCTTCTTGTGCTGTTGGACGTGTACGATGATCAAATGATAAAAGACGATCAAGTAATGCTATACCTTGTGGTGATATACCAGATATTGGTGTACGAGATCCTGGTTCATATTTATAACCAAATAATTTTTTATAATCTTGTTTATGTTTTGGTGGTAATTTATGAATATAATCTCTTGCATCTATTAAATAAATTAAGAATTTTATAAGAAAAAAAAAACACAAATTACAACATACATGGTTCACAAACTTCATCTAATGTAGCTAAATCAGGTGTACCAACAATATCAAATATTTTTGTTAATTGATCAATATGATCTGTTCCAGCAAAAAGTGGTTTAAGAAGAATTAATTCAGCCATTATACAACCAACAGACCATATATCGACTTTTTCATCATAACGTTCCCAATTAATAAATACTTCAGGTGCACGCCACCATCTGTTTTTTTTTTTGTTAACAAAAATTATATTTATTATTTATTATTATTCTTACCTTGTTGCAACATAACCTGTTTGAAGACCATTTGTTGCAACACGAGCTAGACCAAAATCAAGAATCTATTCAAATATAAAAAAAAACATAATATTCTATTGAAATTTGTATATTTGACTAAGGTTATTTTTTTCGTCTTATCATCTATATCTTATCTATATTAATTTATCTTTTAAATATTTTTGTTTTTTTATTCAACAACAAAATATTATATAGAAATTACATCTATATTATAAAATTATAATTGACAATAATAAATATTCTATTAATTATAAACTATTAAAT
This sequence comes from Rotaria sp. Silwood1, assembly GCA_905250075.1. Taxonomy (NCBI): domain Eukaryota; kingdom Metazoa; phylum Rotifera; class Eurotatoria; order Philodinida; family Philodinidae; genus Rotaria; species Rotaria sp. Silwood1. The sequence continues at coordinate 20,705 of CAJNOP010000510.1, forward strand.
AAAATAAGTTTATTTGTTCGTACTAATTTAAAAAAAAAAACTAATCAAAGAAATAAAATCAAATATATAAATTATTATATTGAAATATTTATTTTCAGTTGATCAAATTCTTTTGAAGAATTTAAAATTCAAAATAGAATATTTATTCTTTGACTACAAAAGATTAAAAAAAAATTTTCACGAAATTTATTCACTTTTTTTAAATGAAGCAATTCTATAATTTGCCTTAATAAAATAGTGCATGATGCCTAACATTTATTTCTATGCAAATGCTGCGAAAAATATACACATTATGAATGATCACTTATGAAGCCCTTAACGTTTATAAACAGTGGCGATAGTCAAAGAATTAATGATTAGATCTAGTTACAATATCGAACAATGTCAATTTTAATGTTTTCTCAACGAGAATCGAGAGAATTTTTTTTTTAATATGAAAGTATTGAAATAGATCAAGACAATGATTTAAACAAATAAAGAATGATTTGACATATTGATTACATATGTAAATAAGGTCATTTATGATGACATTGTCTAGGTTATTTCCTATCATAAAATAAATAAAAGAAAACTAAAGATGAAATTAAAGAACATAATGAAAACTAATTTTAATAAAATATTTTTTCCTTTGACAACTTACTGTAAGATCCGAATTTTGACTTATTCCAATATTTGTTGGTTTTAAATCCTAAATAAATAAATAAATAAATAAATAACAAATAAAAATATTAATTTACACGATGAATAACACCAGCTGAATGAATAAATTTTAAACCACGAAGAAGTGAATAAATTAATAATTTAATATGATCTTCTGTAAATGGTTTTCCACGTTTAATTACTTTACTTAAATCATAATCAACAAAATTAAGTACAAAATATCTTTAACAAAAAAAGAAACAAATGAAATTTTTATTTATAAAAATAAAATCCAAAAATTCAATTTACAATGTTTGAAAATCATTAACATTTTTTTCCGGTGTAAATACATTATATAATTGTACAACCTATATTTAATTAATATAAACTTATATATATATATATTATTTAAATAGTTATTAAACAAACTTGTGCATCACGATGATTAAGATGCATAAGTAATTTAAGTTCTCTATATGTACGTTTAGCATGTGTTTCACTTTGAAATGGTCGAAGCATTTTTTTAATAGCAACATCTTTACCAGTTACCTAATTAATAACATTTATAATTATTCATTTTTTTTTTACAAATTAAAATACATACTGTATCAACAGCACGAATGACAGCACCAAATGCACCTTGTCCAATAGGACTTAATTCTTGATATCGTTTAGGTAATGTAAATTGTGATGTACCACATTCAGCTGTATACCATTCAACTGATTCATCATTAGCCATTGATTTTATTGCTAATTTAAATAAATATAATTTATATATTTAATTATAAATGAATTATTTACAAAAAAAGGGAAATAATTTATTTTGGTTTTTTTTTTTCTTCCCAATAGAATATAGTAGATGAAAAGAAATAAATTAAAAAAACAACAAAAAACAAAAACAAAAGACCTACATAACAACGACTAACGAAATGGAGGAATATTTTAAATACAAAAATATTTTTTTCATTTTAATTTTTAATATTTATTAATTAGTTTTTTTTTTTGTTTTTATTTTAAAATTATATTGAAATAATTTATATGAAAAATAAATAATTTTGTAGATGTCACTATCGGTCATATGGAATAGATTAAAAAAAAAGAAAAGAAAAAGTAAAATAGATCTATTTACAGTTTGATCTTGATGAAGTATCTTTTGTTCCTTGATAAATACCACAAAATAATAAATTTTTCATTCGTTTAGCAATACTTGGTTTTGTCATATGAGTGTCTGATGAATGTTTTGAAGATGTTCGACGTGTCTAAAATTATATTGAATTCACGTATATTGACAACAACAATTGAATTATTTCTTTTTTTGTTTATTTCTTCTAGCTAACACTCAATATAGTTATTATCCAGGTGTATATAATAGACAAAAATAATATCTAACAAAAAAAATCCAAATGCTAAGTAGAGATGAAAAGACTTCTTGTTTTTCTTTTCTATATATTGCCCTTTTCTTATATTATTTATAAAAGAAAAAAAACAAAGAAGAAACAGAACGATTCTATTTCTGTATAACATCTGATTCGTCTCTTTTACAATTAATCTTTACATATATATTATTATTCTAGTTCGATATCCTATCAATATCAACAACAACTTTAATATTGTTATTTAATGAAAAATAGAAAATAAAATATATTTGTTTTTCTTACCTTTGATGATATTGAATTATTCGAAGAAAATTTCTGTTCATTCATATTTAGATAAAAGATTTTGTTTGATGATGCCGAGTCTGATTTACTTTTCGTTATAGAATAAAAATATGACTGTTAACATTAACACTCTTTGCACGCACACTTATTTACTTACTTTTTTTTTTTTTTTTTTTTTTTTTTTCTTTTCCTCTTCTTTTGTTCTGCTGGCGTATCGTGAACACGATGGCAAAAGAATATAATCGTCTTATAACGATGACGCTATTCATTTGTAAGCTTTACTACAATAACATGACTCATTGTTATAACAGTCTACAAAATTGTTATAGTGATCATTTTTATTCATGATTCATCATCCTTGAACAACAAATATCTCTATTAGTGACGTCACACCTATACGTCAGCCCGTTTTTTTTCATATGTATCACTTATGTGTCAGTATTTCGTCATAGATCAATATTAAATATATTACAAGAATTATTCAAAATCTTTAATTTCAATATACATATTAAAGCAAATATTTTGAGAATTTTTTATCAAATTTATGATGATTAATAAACTTTCTTTGACAAATTCTTATTGATTGTTAATCATTTAATCATTATAGAAGACTTTGATTTTTGTATCAAAAAAAAAAAACCTTGATTGATCAACGGTTACATTTTTTAATTAACAAAAAAAAAAGAACAAGAAACATCAAAAAGTAATTAATTATGAAGCTAGAAATAAGTTAACATAGGTTGACTGATTGATAAATGTCGATTATTGATGAGAAAGAAAAAAAAAAAAAAGAAGGTTTTGCTTGTTATTCTATCTATGTTTTTATGTTGTCGATTCGATATGGTTTGAAATAAATGAGTAATCAATAGAAGGAATTGCCAATCAATGACATCATATTATTGTTTAGATTTTGCTTAGATAATACACAACGCGGAAGTTTTTTTTTTCTTGTTTGTCGAGTATATTATATGGTTATGTCTATTACATCGAATTATTTTTTATCATCATCTATAGAAAATCGTACTCAATTTATTCAAATAAATAAAATAAACAATGAACGATGGATTTTAGGAATGATTATTGGTTCATTACCATTTTTATTAATTGTTATTTGTTGGATATTTATGTCAATTGTTGGTAGTCATTTCGTAGAATATTGTCAATTAAGAAAAAAACGACATAGAAATTTAAAAAGAACAAATCTCGATCAAATGTGTATTGAAATGATTCCCGTTTAAATATTTATTCGATTTTTTTTCAAGATCAAATCAATAACCTTCATTAGATTTGTAAGTTCATTTTTTTAACTTTCTCCTATCTCAATCTATATTAGATTTTTAATTTTAATAATCAACAATCTCTATTTAAAAGAGTCTATAACATATATTTGTTCATTGATGTTGAACAATTAAACATTGTCAATGTAGCTTATCTTCTATACTAATCGATTAGTATAGTTAGTAAACGAAACATGTTAATAACGAAATAATGATTTGAATGAGAATAGAATATTAGCAGGAGAAACTGATTTGTTTCTTGTTTTTCGAGTTAATTCGTATTCTATAATTGACTGAAGTTAAATCGTAATCTATACTATTATACATGAGAATATCTAAACTAAATGCATAGATTTGTTTTTCAATATGTTATCTAATAGAGATAGTTAAACAAAAATTAAAAAAAAAAAAAAAAACAACAAATGTTTAATTGAAAAACTAAATATATATATGATCAATTATCTTAATGTCGATATATGCAATAATTAAATAATGATCAACTTTATTTTTTCACATATGAAATATATCATCTTAGGCTATTTACTCAATTCTGTAAACATTAATTATCTTCTTTAATGCATTAGATCATTTAATGGATTCTTTACATCTCAATATAAACATAGAAAACATTCACTAGGATTTCATTAATCATAAACCATAGATTTCTTTTTTTCAGAGTGTTTTGAGACAAGGAATATATCTCCGTATAAAAACTGACAACTTTAAAAAAAAACCATGCCTCTGTCCTACTCTAAATATTGACATTTTATTTGAAATAATAAACAAATTAACTATTTAGAATGAAAATCAACAGAGAATATATTCTATTGAAATGATCTATATTTGATAGTTATTTTGTTGAATATATTTTTCGAACATAATTGTATAAATGTCTAAATTTGAGTTAATTCATTTTATTTGATGAATATTTCATATGATTTTAATGTATTTTGTTCAACAATCAATATTTGAGAATAGAAGAATTTAATCAATCTTGAATTTTTATTAAATAATATATTCTATTTGAAATTATTCATTTCGATCTTATCATATATTTAAGTAAGAATTATTTTCTTCAATTATTTAATCATACTTTGTCCTACCGGAGTGTAGGTGTGAAATGACGTGAAGATCGTCACTCATACTCATAGCCATTATTACTCTTTCAAGACGAATAAAGCATATATGCGTTACTGTCTTGAAAATGTTAAGATCTCAGAATGCATACTATTTTTCTAATATTGCTTTAACCTATCGAGATAAGTGACAGATAAATTCATTATCTAATGTGTCATGAGTGACGTGGGTGTGAGTCATCGCTTCGAATCTTCGAAAAACTTCGCTTTTCTCCGGCAAAAGTTCTACGAAATAGTCGATGATTCTCGCTTCCCAATTCTAATTGCTTCATGACACTGCTGGGATTAACTATCCTAAAATGTTTATCGTAGAATAATTACTTTCTTCTCTACTAAACAAAAAGTGACACAAAGCATGTACCATCGGGCCCCAGCTGATTAGGTTTTGATGTAATTATTTGGAGCTAAAAATACAATAAATTGATTGAGGAACTACTTTTTGTTGGAAAATAGAAATTTTTTCCTGAAACGGTTAACTCGTGAATATATTCTGATATTTTCAATTCTAGGAATTTTCACGATGAAACCCTCGATAACACAATATGAACAAACCGTATCCAATCGATAAACTTCTAAATGAGACAAATTGAAATAGAATATTTTCTATATTCTATTTAAACAAAGCAGTTTCGAAGTCACCTATTGAAAAAGAAAACAAATCAATGACGAGTGTATTTTGTAACCAAATTGAATAATATTTTATTTTAATTTAAAATAAAAATTTTCAAAGTTTGACATAAATTATTCAAATGTGTTATTATTAAAAATCGAATGAAAATAAAAGTTTTCTTAATATATCATTGAAAAAGTAACAATAATCTTTCTTTTTTCTTTTAATATCTTTGATTTTGTCTTAGACGTTTAGTTCTTAAAATGATCAACATTTTTCAAGGTGTGTTTCTTATTAATCTATTTTTAATAGGATGTCCCAAAAGTCGTGTCCACTTAAGAAATGTGTATAAATCCTTTATTAAGCTTAATGTAGTATTTTTCTTTCATTTGGAAAAGGGGAACATAAAGTTTTTTTTTTGTCTAATACAAACTTCATAAATACTCATTAAATGCTATCACATCTAGCTGCAACATAAAAATGTAGCATTTTTCCAATGTCAAAAAAAAAAACCGGTGTTCAATGCTCTTCCTTTATTTAATTAAATTTCTATCGTTATTATGGACTTTGAGTCATTAATATCCTTTATTGCTGTTCTATACGTATTTAATTGATATTTTTTGAGAAGATCGACTAGTTAATATATTTCTGGAAAGCAGAAGTTTCCTCTGATGCTAACAAAGCTTTCATAATTGGTAAAATCAAGGTATATTGAATGATGTTGTGCCTCTTATTGTCATTAGACTTGGGATCGTTACGTTCTTTCTATAAAAAAAAAATATCAAAAGAATGATCATAAAGCAACATTAAATGATGATTATGACATACAGATCATAATAACGATAGAAATTTAATTAAATATAGAAAAAGCATTGCACACCTTTTTTTTTTATGTTCCTCTTCGAAAATGAAAAAAAATATTACATTAAGCTTATTTAATCAAGGATTTATACGCATTTCTTAAGTGGACACTACTTTTGGGACACTCTGAAATTCTAAATAAAAAACTTCAATTGTCTTTTGTCTCTCTATTATTTATTTGGTCGATCTTATATATGAAAATATTCAACATAATTATGATCATTTACTTATTTATTAACTTAGACATCAACATAACCTATATATATATGTGTATCGGTTTTAAATGAAATCAAACAAGTGTTTTTTGAATATTTAATAGATAAATGATTGAATAAATATAAGAAATAATTGTATTTATATTATTCGAGAAAGATAAAAATTCTATTTATTCGAACAAAAGAAAAAAATCTTGTGGTAGTATATTTGATTGTCAACAATGAAAATACATAATTTTCGATATTTTAATAAGTAGATAGAGTGTCTTTATCTGTTGTTTATCGATTGTTTTTTTTAAATAATATTTTATTTTCTATTATATTTAATGGTCCTTGACTAAATTCATATCGATAATAATGTCATTGGATATGTTGATAATCATATCAAGAAACTTATTCTCGAGAATCAGTTAGAAATCATACAACTGGCACATTTAAATAACATATGTCCGTCTTGCTTCAATAAAATGAACACATTGTTTTCTTAGTTCTACAAGTTAATTCCAAATTTTTTTCTTTCTCATGATAATTGAATATAATCTAAGAAAGTTTACAAATGTTGTTTTTTGATTTCGATCAAATGTGCAATTGTTCGATTGAGGACCAATATAGAATTAGACACGTATTATATGTATAGGTTAGTCTTATGAAAAAAACAATTTTGAATCAGTTTCTATGACTAATCAACAAATGTATTGATTTGAACGAGTCGAACGGAAAATATTTGTATTATCTTCCTTGTAGAAATATTCATTATGCACTTTCAACATTCTAGTAACATATTCAATTATTATTGATAAAGATACGATAGACTCAAACGCATTCTACTCTACAATCATAAATATTTTGAAAATTTCGACAATGCACATCTTTCCTTTATCTCATCAATCAATATAATGCATTAAAACAACATACAAAAAAACAATTTCGTTCTTCATATACGTTCTCATCAAGCTAAATGAAACTAACGAGTTATACGTTGTCTGTAGATGTAGAAAAACGGTAAGATAGATAAGAAAATCTTTCATTGCTGATGCAGTTGAAAATACTCTCTTCACATTTAAATATAATATTTAAATATGTCTATTAGTTAACAATCAATTAAGAAAAATGATAAACAAAAAGAAACTTATCTTTATATCAATTGAAATCTACGAAAAAACTGGAGATAACGAAAACATGGAAGTCAATCGATTTTGTATTTGATTCCCAAGGTATTTCAAGTCTTATCTACCATTGATGAATCCAAAATATTACATTCTAATGATTTACCTTTGGTTTTCTAGGGCTGCCCGACCAAATACATCGTCAAAAAAGTGTAAAAATTTGACCTATACTTTTTTGAAATTTTTTCGTCGCAAGTTTTTCACTATTCAAATTGACTCATATACCAATCGATAGAACTTGCCCAATCAAGTGAATAATGAAGAAATGGTCATTAAAACGAATAATAATTTATTAATGAATAATTTTGACTATTTTACAATTACGAACTCTGTTTTCTTTTTGAATTTTAAACTGATTTAAAAAATGTTTATAACTTCAAAAATTTGTATGGATTATTAATGTTTGCTTATCAAACTTTTTTTTCGAAATAGTCAAAAACATTCTTCTAAACTTAACCGCTTAAGCGTCTATTGAAGTATGTAACTCTGATAAAATTATACTTAATAGCAGCCGAAAAGCTATTTTTTGTATGATATTGATAGTCGGTTTGCAATTCTCGAATCGAAAAGGATCTGTTTCTTTATAATAGTACTAAATTTATAAGTTTTTCAACAAATATTGAATGTCTATAATTGAGAGCGTCATCATCTTTTTTCAAAAGAAGATAAATCTTATTTATTTTTGAGATAAACTGTATATCTTAGGCAACTAACATAACCTTGTTTCTTCTCTCTCAAAAAAAAAACGGTTAGGATTCGAAGATGCTAAAATAGTACAAAGGATCTATCGAAATAACAGCGAAAAATGATTTAAGAAGTCAAATTTCCTGTATATTAGAGGAAAAAATTAGACTTGAATTAAAATTTAATATCAATAAAACCAAAGTATATCTGTCTTGTAAAATGAAGTTGAATGATTAGAATTTAGGCACAAAATTATTTTTTCCAATGTGAATCCCATTATGATGTAAACAACTAAAAGATATCACGTTCTGTTGAAATCAAACGTAGTCCTTATTATTCATATTGTTATGTTCGTTTGCTCGGCTAAAATAATCGCATAAATCGAAGTAGATAGATTTTATTTTATGTGATGAAGTCTTCGTAAAAAAACAGGATGCATAAGTTACCTTACATTAATCTAACACAAAGCAATCGAAAATTATACAAAGCTTGTTTTTCAAATGACGTTGTAAAAAAAACTCTCGAATTCTACATGATACCGTTGATAATAACAAATACTTAAGAATATTTATATAATCTCATTGGTTTATTTAACTTTTGTTTTTAAAAAAGTTTTCATTAATTGAACAAATATATTTAGTTCTTTCTACAGAGATATTTCTGTACTAGTCGATCACTTAAATATTTTGTGCGCACTATTACAGCGTTTTCTGTAATAATATAATACACATTTTTGTATACATTGCTGATTGACACATCGAGTCCAACTATAACACAGTATTATCTTCTCTTATTTTATTGTCTTTAAAAAAAAAATATTTATGTACTGATCGTAACATTCTCATGTTCTGTTTTCTTCTCCATCTTTATAGAATTACCTGGAATTTAATAAATTGCAAAGAAAAGGGAATCATCAAAAATATGTATGGAAACGTAGGAGGAATAACGAGGTTGACCGTGTAATTAGGGATTTTTCATTATATATTTAAATATTTATCAAGTATAAATTTGGTTTAATCGTTCTACTTTCTTGCACGATTCTGTTAATTCCTCTAGCATTCATATTGTTTTTATGAAGAGCAGTACTTAAGAGCAAGAAATAGAGAGGAAGATGTGCATGTGTACTGACTACTGTTGGTGTAGTCAGACACAATGCGTAGGTAATATATATGCGTCGCGTCTATGTTCACTTGTAATTTAATGCAAGTAAAACTATTATAAAGGGTGGGATGAAAGTAACACTTTAGATCAATCACAATTTCTTATCACTAAGCTGTTATCACATTTCATCAGACAATTATTGAAAATAGCGGTTAAATCAGAGAGATATATTTTGAGTAATAAATGAAAAACCTAAATTTGTAGTCTGTCTCATTAATTTTTATTAATAAGAAGAGATACACAGTATGAATATAGAACAAGTATTGTCGTACGGTGATTGGAATTTTTTTATTTGAATTATATAAAAATCTAATACTATCATATCGATTCGATCTGTTTAACATTATTTATTCATCTGACTACTATTCTGTTCGCTATATTCAACTATATCTGTTTGGCTAATTTTTATTGATCAAATATAGTCTTTATCTCAGAATAAAGAACAATGCTATAACTATAAAAGGAAGGAAAGAGAACGAGTCCGATTCCGTTAAAAGATTGACACGTCAGTTGTAACATATCGTCGTGTTCATATCCGACATAATCAGAAACATCTTTAACAAGTTTAAATAGTACTAACTAAGAAATCCATCTTCCTGTTTATAATTTTTGAGACTTTTCTGAATCTTTCCTCCGCGCAAGATGTTTATTCAGACGTTCTGGATTATTCGTAAAATGTTCTAGGACAATCGATCGGCACTTATAATCTTCTGTGTTTTACTGAACAAGATAAACGATATTCAATCTCTTGTTATTTAAGTAGAAATAACATTGAGTATTGACACGTGCTATATATGATATAAATATATGATCTAATCCTCAGTATTGTTCCATTTAGAGTGAGAAAAATAGCTGTGTTATTCTTTTTGATCAGCTTATAATATTTTTTCTGATTTTAAATCACTTCCTAGAATTTTTGCTCTATTTACCTTTCACACAATCGCCATAGTATACTAAGATTGTTGAAGTAAACACAAAATTACAGTACGATTTATTCGCTAAAAAAAGGATTAAAATGATTCTTTTGTGTGAATATTACAATCGATAAAGAGTAATATAAATAATTAGCCGAAAAGGTCAGAAATAATAAATTTGAGGTAGTTAAATACTGTTCGACAAATTTATTTCAATTTTAATTATTTTATTACAATTAACATTATTTTGTTATCTTTTTTAACCATATTCACTTAATTAGAAGTAGCCATTTTAATGCCCACATGAAAAGCATTTTTTTGTGACCATTTTACATCATTTTAATACCATTTTGTTTCCTACCTGGGTAATTTATTTTATTTCAATTTTGTAATTATTTACATGAATAATTCAAAATGGTTTTCAATTTTCCCGTATGAATCATTTTATTATTATCTGTAAACTCCAACAATTTAGTACAATATGGAGTAATCTAATCTCTTTTTAATTTATTTTCATTTGCAACAATTAACTGAGATTAATCGAATCATTTTTTATTTGAGTTCTATTTCTAAAGATTTATTCTAAATAGTTTTAAATATATTTAATTTTGCTTAAGGATATTGAAAATGGCATAATCGTATTTCTTTAGCATATATGATGATCATTTTAATTCCACTCTTTTGGTTTCTCTTTCTTGATCATCGAATTATTCTATATAGAAGAAACAATGGCATCTGTAGTCTTTTGAAAGATTTCTATGATAATCACTTTCAAGTTATATTTTCTCCAGTTATTATTATGTCTACACTGGCTTATCTCCTGATGAAAAATATCCGAGAAGTTGTCCGACGAAAAATTCGACAAGTTTATAGTTTGATTTCAATAGCACGGGAGAAAAGGGGCGACTCTTGGAGTACATACTCCACCTAGACCCAACTGTTCTCAAGGAGGAAAACCCCTGAAATCAGATTTTTTCGGTTTAAAATTAATTGATTTTAAATTATTAAAAATCAAAAAAAAAAATCAGAAAAATCAAAAAATGACAGAAATCAAGAAAATCTGATTTCAACTGTTCCACCCTTGATTGATATTGTGAACATCAGAGGTTAAAAATTTATTATTTTGATCGAGTCTTTGTTTTTTTTTTTGATTTTTCTGACTTTGTTCTGATTTAAATCAAAAAAATCAGCTGTTTTTCCCTTGTTACAGCTTCTAAAAATGATGTGATTTCCTAGTCTTTCTTTGCCGAGCGCTCATATTTTACACAGTGGCCAAGAAAATAATTTGAAATTTACACTAAAATTCCGTCGAATTTTTTATTCATATAATGTTCTGTAAGAAAACGGTTATTTTTTTTCTCAAGATTTTTAACAAGAAGTTGAAAATTCTTAAATCAAAAACATTCGTACTCTTCAAATAACCCACTGCCACTGAAAAACATTTCCGGTAAAGCTACAGTTAGCCGTGCATTTACTCCGAATGTTTTCCTTTAGTATACGAGTATCCCCAAAGTGACTTCTTGTCAGTTTTTCTAATTTCACCATGAACTGAACTTCGTTGATTCTTTCCTGATGTATCCATAGACAGTAACATACAGTTATTACTTCGACGAAGAAACTTTACAAGCATCGCAGAATACTTCGAACTTCAAGCAAATTACTAAACCAAACTCCGTTTTCTGTTACTAGTAATAGTTCGTGATTACTGTATCCTTTAATTGTTTGCACTTTGATTTAAAACCATTTATTTCATTTTTGTACAAAATCTATCGGAATAAAATTCCTTGAAAAGGCTGTTCAAACATTAGATACTTTAAAAATCTGAATAATTCAGTAACTAAAAATAATAAAATCAAAACATTCTGTAATGTTTTGTTGGAAAGAGATTAATTGTTTGTATTTTTTGTTAAAGATTTCAGCTTTCAACAATGTTCATCAAGTTGGTGCGTATAAACAGAAGCACTGTGTATTTATCCATTATACAAAAAATAATACGAATCGATCGAGTCTAGTGTGTAAAAAAATGGATTGACAGATTTTTTAGGGTGGCACTTTTTAGATAGCTAGTACTTCAAAGATTGGGAATGTGGGTGTGGCTGCTGCAGAAAAGAGTTAAAAAAAACTCAATCAGACACCTTGCTTTTTTAATTGTTGTAATGCATCGATTATCTAAACGTCATAGAAAATCATGCAATCGATTAGAGATCAGACACATTTCGATTGAAATTGAAAAAATAGGAAACAGTGTCCGGTTATCCATTTGTCAAATGAATCTCGTTTACCAAGCCAAGATTATTTCATGGAAAATGATTTAACGAGAGGCAAGACATTGAACAAGGTCGTCATTATGGACATCTTCATATTTCTTTTTGTGTTTATTGATTTGATGAAAGTGATCGAGTTGAATTTTTTTTGGCTCAGAAGAAAACCTTGCGTGTCTTTTGTTAAGACAACGAGTCATCGATTGCGTAACGATCAATCTCATTTTTTTAAAATAGAGAAAAATGAGGGGTGTGAGTTTAGATGTATCTATCCCATGAGTAGAAATCCACACCCTAATAGGTTCTATTGGCTTTAATCATAACAACAAATGAAGAGAGCAGTTGGGAATAATTGAAATACACACTATATCTCACTCTTATATGCAATCTTACTTGTATTCTCACATCCTAAAGTAAAAAATTAATTTCTGGAGATGAAAAGAAATCTAGTTTCTAGGTTTGAGTAAACTGTGCCACAGTTTTGCCGTTTCCATGACCATGATGATGATAACATAGATGAATTCTTTGAGCCATCTTTTCGCTTACTAATTATCAGAGACCTTCAGGATGCAGATCCTATAGTGTGTTCGAGAAAAGATGTAGCGGATACCAAGTCACTAATAATCTGGCATAGGGTAGGATAATATCAACCATGTTTCGTGGTGATGTAGCTTTACGGTTAGAGAATGTTTGCTGGGGCTACAGAAGGAGAAAACGAAAGCTTTCTTTATAGATCTTCTTATGATATGATTTTGAGGTTTGTTAATTATAGAGCCTTTAGGTTAATTCAATCGGATGATAAAGTCATCGATAACAGCTTATCTGTTATATATTTATACCCGACCGGGATAACTGTTTGTTGTCAATGAGATTTTTGTCTAGGGGAAAAACTCGTCGTGATTTTATATTATTATCAATAATAGTTAGAAGAGTATATTTCTCAATTTTGGCTTATATTTCATTGAATAGATTATTTAAGTCATCAGGATTGACATTTGCTGGAAAATCAATATGCCTATTTCGAAAGTTAAACTTATAAGACTATTTATTCGTTTTCACCAGAAACTCGAAAACAACCAGTAGCAATAAGATATATTTTGCCGCCTACAATTTTTTTTGTTGATTGGATTTTGAACTTGATATCTTCATCTGGGCTTTCTTATTCTGTTATTCACATTACAAGTGACCATTTTTCTGTTAATTTTTTTTTTCTAGTACAGCATGCTTGATTAATTTTATGAACGGAACACTGTCAATGCCTTTGAGAAAATTAGTAATTGTATAGTATTTGACAACGCAACTCATGTAGATTAGGACACATAACAAAATTCGTCGTTCAAGCAGAACGACTGAGTAATTATGTCGTAGGTGAATATTCGATGTATTAAATTCATTCTTCTGCAACAGATATTTGGGCGTGATTTAATGTGATCGATAGCTACCGTAAAGATTTTCTATGATATACTTACCATAAGTAAAACATTTGTTATCTGTTGAAAACATGTTTATACAACATTCTAAAATAGTTCTAAAAAAACTACTTGATTCATTACATATATATCTTTTATTTATCTTTTTTTATTTCGTTATTTAAAAAACAAGAGTCATACTAGATTGCGCTTCCGGAGCAGAGTGTTTTGAAACATACGATTCTTCAAATGAATTTTGTGGTAAAACGATGTATCCGGACTGCATAGCCAATCTGACTCAATCAAATATATATTCAAACCTTATTTATAGTGGAAATGAATTGACATGGTGCAATTACAACAGAACAGAAAAACACCAGTATGGCGCCACCTACAAATTATATGTAAGTGGAGATATCGTTTTGGCATGCAGAAAGACATAAAATGAAAACATGAAGGCGTGATTTTTAATAATCTAAACAGAAAAACATAAACTCGGATATGTGGATCCTTTAAGGAGAAGTGCCTTTCGTTTTTATCTGTTTGGAATTCAAGAACAGGTATTCATCTTTGACATCGAGTACTTTTACAAGAAACTATAAGTTTAGTAGACTGAGATTGCCGATATGATGCGTCTTAGAAACTACTAGTTGAAGTAAAACGAATAGGATTGAACGTGTTTTTTTTATTATTCAAGGTAGAAGAATTCTTTTTCTCTTTTCATTCTATTCAAATATTAGTGTTCTGTATGATGAAATGGAATTTAATGCTGCACAAACGAATACTGTTGCAATAGTAGCAAAAGAAAAACATGTTCTCATTTTCAATAAAAGACAAAGATGTGTGAAAGAACATTTCATGAAATACGAATCGGTTGAAACACTAACAAATTCATAAGCATAATAAAAGAATTTTTTTAATTTTGTTATGAATTTCAAGAAGAAAAAAATACCAAGATTTTTTACTTGTTGGATAGATGATATTTTGATTGTCTCTAAAAGACTTGTAGAAAAAAAAAATAAAAAGAACAATTCTAAGTCTGTTGAGAAATATGAATTTAACAAAAATATTTAAGAAGTTATTTAGGTGATTTATTACAGTTGAAAAATCTATCGAAATAAATAATAAAATAGTGATTTCATAAAAATTGATATTAATTGTAGAATGTTTTCCTCTTGTATTTGAAAATAATATAAGTAAGAAATATTTGATATTTCTGATCAATAGAATATCCTTATTAAATTAGATTTTCAAAAGATTTATTTTTTGTTTGATTTTTTTTCAAAAATGAAAATCTAATAAATTTCTTTTGAATATAATAGAACAATAATCGTTTATAAAATACTTTTTATGAATATCAAAGAATCGAAAAAGATGATGTAAACAATAAAATCGAAATGAAAAGAAATATTGTGATATAATCAATCATTAATCTGAATTTGAATAATAAAAGTTTAATTAATAAATATTTGATATAATTATTTATCTAGAAAGTTTTTTTTATTTGATTTAAAAAATCGATTGTATAGAAATGATTAATAATTGACAAAAGAAATATCTTTATAAATATTATTTCAATGATCAAATGTTTAATTTATCTCGATAAATTAATCAATATTTAAATGAAGAATTTATTATTCGAACAAATCTTCTTTTATTTAATAAAGATTTTTTATAAGAATTATATAAAATATAATTTTCATTTACTTCGATTAAAAATTTCCAAAAAGAATATCTATTTTGATGATATTATTAAGTTAATTGTAGAATTTTTACAATATTATGTATGATTTGAATTTAAACACAATTTTCATATTGGTTTTTTGTAAAATACATATCTAATGTAATCTCAAGGTTGATAACAACATCAAGATTAAGCAGTCATGACCGATTTCGTCCTTGCTTAAGGGATTCATCAGATGGCATCAATCTTATTCATCGTCAAAGAGATGACAATGAAACTGCAATTCAACTCCTACGAACAGAGGAGATACAGTGTTAAATTGTATGACTACATTACGATTAAGCAGCCATGACCGCGTCGTTGAAAATATTATCTAAAATGGAGAACAATTTTTTAATTTTTTCTTTTTTTCGTATGCGGTGATTTTGTTTCTCTCCCATTTCTTTTTAATAGTGAGAGATGTACAAAGATGATAATAATTAGGAAAAGATGAGATTAAGAGATCTGAAGAATTTTTATAGCGTTGTCAAGTATTTGATGCTTGTTTTCGATGAAGTTTGATGCAGCATAGAAGGCGTTTATGTTTTTGAATAATTGGTATGAATTATGTGTTGTTTTTTCGTAAGGTAATCAGAGAGAAATGTGGACTAGTTCGGACAAGCTCTTGTGTTATATTTGATCTATCACTACTACCAATAATTAGTTAGGTTTCCATCACATTTGTATTATTAAATGTGGGTGTGAAATGGATAGGTGGTGAGGTGGATGTGGGGTGTGCGTGGGAGGTGTGGAGTGAGTGGGTGATGAGGTGGGTGTGTGGGTATGGGTGTGGGTGTGTGGGTATGGGTGTGGGTGTATTTAGAGAGAAGATCCACATCCATACCCTCAGCCACACCCATACATCCACACCCGCACACACCCCACAGGCATCCACACCCACCCTCTAATTAAGATCTTCGGTTGAATAACAACCGCACGATCGACGATGTTTCTAGAATATGATAACATTATCAAATATCAATTTAAACGTGTGTATGGATGGAGTGATGGTGGTTCTCTTCATGCAAGCACATCTATATCCTCAGTATCAATTCTTGTAATCCCTCTGGAAACAAAAATTGCCGACGTCGCAGTTTCCCTACAATATTTTTGATTGCTGCAAATATCAACATTGCAATAAATTATAGGCTGTATGCATTCATCTCACTTTTACAAACATTACATTTCTTCCAGTCATATACTATTTATAATCAAAAAATATCCACATGACAGACAACTACCATTATTATTAACATGAAAAAGGGGAAATAAAGCGATTCTCTATAATCCGTAGAATATCCTTGGCCAAGCATGTAAGTCGTTGCTTCTATCGTAATGATTATTGTTGTTGTTGTTATTGCTGTTTGCGTCGTGGACATTGTTATTATTGCTGTCGGCGACGTTGTTATTGTTGCTGTTGTGGACGTTGTTGTTGGAAACAAAGAAGAATCAACGCTTTGTATCCAATCGTACGATATCGACGTAGCAAAGCCAACTCGGTTGTTTACTATATCAAATACTGAATAATAACGATAGAGAAAGTAATCACCTAAGATCCAGAAAAGATTCCCAGGTCGAACTCACCTCATCGGATCCGATGGGAATTCGTCGGAAGTTGTCGGAATCCTTGGTATCGGATTCCGACAGGAAGTTGTCGGATGTCGAAAAGTGTCAGAATGGCCAGGATCCTGTCAGAACCCTGAAAATCCGACACTTTCCGACATCCGACAACTTCCTGTCGGAATCCGATACCAAAGATTCCGACAACTTCCGACAAATTCCCATCGGATCCGATGAAATCCGATAATTTTTCCGATAGAATCCGACGGAAACCGACTGTCGGATTGTTCGTCCTGGGTTGCCATGAGAATCTGTCATATTATCTGGAACGAAGACGCTAAAGCAAATGTAACCATTCAATTGATCGCGAACGATCAACAAATATTGTAGTGGTGTTAATGAAAATACTCTATCTCCTATTGTGAATGTAACATTAGGAAATAAAGATAGTGAACGAGTGTAGCAATCAACTGTATACTTAAAGATTGAGAAGATTTAAATGATATTATTTTCAGAGAGATTAGCAAGAAAAAGACATACCAGTCCACTAGTTGAATCGTAGGCACCACCTAGGGCAGCATTCAATGCAGTAACTTGAATTGTAGGTCCAATGATGAATGTCGTGCCGGTGTCAGCAATAGCATACACTGATGAACTTAAAATAGTTGATCCGATACTTACACTATTCAAATGAGAATGAAATTAGAACGAGAAAAATTGCTCAATAAACTATTACCTAGTCATGAGGAATTCCCAATATCCTTCTATTGCGACAGGAATGTAAGTAATAGAACCAGTGTATTTGCTTGAGTCTGCACTACCGAATATAAGTTCACCACCGGATTCCGCATTTGTATCACTGAAGACAAAATTTACATGAGAGATATTTAGAATCACTCATAGGATACTTACGGATTTAAATAGAAAGTAAAAATGGCTTCTGGAATGAGACCTTGAGACCACATGTTGTAGAAAAGTGGTTTCTCGGCACCTTTTGCCAAATTTGGATAGGCAAGACCCAGAATACCATCATTAACATCGCCATTCATACCTCTGAGAGATGTGCATTCAGCAAATGTTTGGTTTTGGACTGCAATTCCATTGATCTGAATCAAATAATCATTCAGTAATAAATTCTATGAAATGAATGAATGTTCTCTTTTTTTTTCTACAATTTCCTTCGAAGAATAAAAGCATTATTGAGCTACTTTGCTTTGTTCAAAGACCCAGGACGAACAATCCGACAGTCGGTTTCCGTCGGATTCTATCGGAAAAATTATCGGATTTCATCGGATCCGATGGGAATTTGTCGGAAGTTGTCGGAATCTTTGGTATCGGATTCCGACAGGAAGTTGTCGGATGTCGGAAAGTGTCGGATTTTCAGGGTTCTGACAGGATCCTGGCCATTCTGACACTTTTCGACATCCGACAACTTCCTGTCGGAATCCGATACCAAGGATTCCGACAACTTCCGACGAATTCCCATCGGATCCGATGAGGTGAGTTCGACCTGGGGAACTAAGTGAAAAGAAAAAAAGCGAAAGATTTGATAATCTTATGCTTCAAACTATGAACGATTCTCCATTATCTCGATAATGATACAATAATTTACTGTGACAGTATCAATACTAAAAAAACCAGGTGCTGAAGAACCATCACCATAGGTTATTAAAAATCTTTTCCCATTAGCCACATATGTTGTTGACTGTGTCGAAGTATACTTATTGAAACCAGCTAAAAAATTGAAACATGATTCAGATCTATATATTTGAGCGAATATCAATAACCTACTACAGGACGATCGACAGCTGCTTGATGGTACCCATAGATCGGAGGAACCTGTATCGAAATCGATAAGAAAATTTTGCGCTGGTGTTCCGATTGATATCAATCCGATGAAATAAGCCTATTCAGAAAAACAGTTTTCAAAGGCTTACAATGAACAGATTACCAATGTGAGTATTCCTATACCAAAACTTCTGTTCATGTCTATATGTCGAGTTATTTGATCTTTCAGATACTCAGAAATAAGTATTTTTTTCGACTAATTAAATCAAATTATAATTGGAAAAATTATTTGTTACTTTCTATAAGATGAGCTTAGAGATGACAGACAATTACTTTCATCAGCTTCATTGATGAGATTTTCATAAATAGAAGATTTTGTCAGAAAAATTTTGCCCAATTTACGCGAAAATATTTGACAGGTCATCATATTTGTCGGTGATATTGTACAATTTGTTTTAGTGGATGATGGTCGTTGAATGCGATGAATAGAAATTCTAACAATTCAGAATAAATTAATTCGTGCATCGACTCAGTCTACCAAAAGAACTTACCGAAATACATCACTGCCAGCCATTTCATCACATAAACCAACGACAATGAGCATAACAAGTATTTCAATAGTCACTTTCGACATTAATCTTTTCTTATTTGCTTACACGGACGAAGTATAAAATAAAATCTATGTACTAAGATCAAAAGCACATTATTTTAATTATTAGAAATGAGCTAAGCAATAAGTAAGAGAGTGATGCTGTATGCATAAATATCGTAAAGAATAAACAGGTTTCCTTTCTGATTGTTACCCATTCTATCCGAGTACATTTTCATTTTACAAGAAATACTAAGCAGAGAGAATTTTTCCTGACGAGCCAAAGCGCTGCTACGGAGAAATATAATGAAAGAACAGATGAAGAAAGTAACATAAGTTCTTCCTGACGTAGAAAAAAGTTAGTTAATGTGAATCAACAAGATAAAGACACTCGAGTGTTTCTGCATGTTCACATTTACAAGAAGAATGAAATGCATATATAAATATAGTGGTTAGGAAGAAAAAAAAAAGAGTCACCTCTGTGTTATCTGGCATTAAACAGCCTATTGATGAAACAAAGAAAACCTCTTTGTTTTGTATTATTATTATTATTATTTATTGTTCCACGATATTCAATGAGACTTTACTCAATTAGTTCGATCTGGAGAAACACTATTATAGTTCAAGAACGAAGATAACTCTAGTGACTTTGGATTTATACCAATCAATAGGGCACATTATGAGACATTCACATACGCGAGAAATCACGTACTGACTTTAGTCAATGTTGAAGAGTTATTGAAGGTTACTGTGAATGTTCTACACAAAACCGATATCTCTTAGCTGTAGCTTCTCAAACGAGATATTCTTAAAAATAATATACAATTACTAAATTATTTCGATAGCTAATTTACGAGTCTGATAAATCCGTACATTTTTATATTATATAGATATTTAAAGTAAATATTACTTCACAGTTAATTGCAAGGTAAAGGTCTTAGAGGAAAGCATTCAATCATATATTAAATTAGTACTGAGAATTATTAAAAAGTAACCATAATCAAACTAATTTACACCAAAAAATTAAACGGTAAATTTATTTCTATTAAACGTTAAAGAGTAATTATTATATCAAACTGTTTTCGAACTGTATGTATATGCTAAATATTAAAAGTTGCTTTATACAATGATTGTAACGTTTTGGAAAATGAGTCCTCTCTATCTTGTAATGTTCAAAATATCTAAGTGTGTTTCTGAAATTCTGGCATCGATCAGAGAACCTATAAATACTCTTAAGAGAATTTAAGTAATATTAATTGACTGCATTACGCTCAATAATGATACTATTTCCAGTTTTAAAGTGAACCAAGTCTCATTTTCAAGATTTCTGAAATTTAAAAGCTCCAAATAACATGATAGAAAAATCTATATATCCTTTTAAGTGTACTTGAAAGACATCCAACTACTTTCGGCACTCTCAAGAAAACACTCAAATCTTAAAAATACTATAAAATAGAGAGATCAGCTTTGTGTAAATCGAAAATTCTTGATTTCTTTGATCTATTGAGTATCTTCGAATGAAAATCCTATAAGAAAAGACTAGCTACGTACATAGTGTATTCTACCGACTAGTAAAAGCTACAAATCACTAGCGTTATTTATTCTCGAATTATTCAAAAGCCCTATCGAGTCTCTTTATTGATTCATGTTGTTTTTAACAACCAAATCATCTTTCTAATCAGAAAGCTATTGGCACGTTTGTCATTAATATTCTCGTTTAAACTCAGTTATGCTTGTAATGAACTGTTTCTTTCTTATTTTCTCAAATACTAAAACCTTTGAACATTGCACAAAGTTCTTTTATTATTCATCACATTTGTACCAGCAATAAGCAAAAAAAACGAGAAAGAAACGTGTAATCTAACTTACAAGGTCAGTTGCTGAAAACATCATGATTCAAGTTGGTTATATACCTGAGCCTATTTGATGAAAGCTATCGTACATCAATCATTCTAATAAATATTTCAGAGAACGATTCGATCGAAGTCTATGTATGTGAATCAAACTACAGGTGTACGCATATATTCATATCTTCAACTTTCAATATTTTTACAAATGTAGACATTAACCATAAGTATGGTCTCGGTTAATTACAGTGTGCAATAGCAACTGATTCATAATAAACGATTATGCAGAGTAATGGGTTGTAGTGGCATATTTAATAGTACAATTGAAAAGACCATTTTTAGTGCATAATTTATGTCATATTCGATTTGTACTTTGTAAAAGAAGTCAATCTTTTTCTAAATGAAAACACTGATGTGACAAGCTGAAAATGGGTATGAAAGCAGTGGCCTAGTCAAGTGTTCTTCAAGTATTGAATCATTTCTCAGCTTAATACTTCTAAGAATTAAACAATCAAGGACAGTGAGAGTACAATATGTATAAGATGCTCGACAACAATCAATAGTCAATGAATAAAATTTCCAGTGAACTATACTATGTCAACAAATTTTGGCTTCAGACATTGTGAGTTAAAATAAAAAGAAATATTTTTGTTGAATCTAATTATAAATACGCTGTAACTTCAATATGATTCTATTATCAACTAGATCGTACAACAGTTGATGATGAGATCATATTCCGTTCGTAATTTTAGATATTCACATAATACTTTTTTGTCTTTATCACACACTAAAATTGCTGAAAAAAGGTATGAAACACTATTTGAATATACTTATTGAGATATTGCTGCAGGTGAAGCAAATTTTTGTACACTGAAACGTGGCAAACTCTGCAGTGTAAGCCATAGTGATATGTCAATATTTCGAATATTTTCAATAACTTGAACAGCTTGCTCGACTGTTTCGAATGGGGTGTGGGTGGGTATGGGTGTGGGTGCAGATGATGTTTTCTACACCCACACCCAAACCCCGATTGAACAGAATTTCATTGTTTTTTATCTAAATGTCTTCTAGTTCAATTAGAATTAAATACATGTTTAGATCGTATTCTATATCATAAAACTCATTCATTTTTTAAATAAATAAAGAGATAACAACTTAAATCTCCAGCATAATTTTCAATTTCAAAAGTTCTTATTTAATTTATTTACAGATAATTCAACAAACCATCGTATAAAGACAAAAAAACAAATTGAGTACTGTTCCCTTTTTTAAATTCATCATCATCCCACAAACAATAATGTAAGAACGACATATTCTTATTTCTTTCATTCAGCTTCTTGCATTTCTATTCATTCTTAATTAGCCTACACCAAATGATCAAAACTCTATTCCAGACATCTACTCTAGATTAATACTTGCCGTTATACGACCTGCACAACGCAGAACAAGCAGTTCCATGAGACAAACTATCTTCAACAATACCGCAACAATTACAATAAAATTTTTCCTTCCGTCAACAATCCAAAGAAAACCAACCATATAGAAACATTGAAAGTCTAGCTCATAAAGACTCAGATGGTTACTATGCATTGCTCTGACCAACGCATCTACCAAAATGACATGTACAAACCACCACAAACATAACAGTATAAAAGCCAAAACAAAAATACAAAGACAACCTCAACAACTACACAAAAACAGACCAAGAGGATGCAATTTTACAAATGCATCCCAATTACATAAACAACCACAAAAACGTCACAAACACAATCCAGAAACAAAAGACATGACACGACTACTGTCAACGACACAATAGCACCTTACAAAATAGCCAACTCTTCCCTGGCACCAATCGACAATAATTCCACAATCAATCTACGAATCTTCTATCAGATAATGCTATCAGAGAACCGTACTTTTCGCAATTTTTCTATATAACCAAACCTGTTACAGTAATATTTAGTGCCGCCTTATAAGATTTGTTTCAGCAACATTGAAATACTATAGCATCGTGGTAGCTATACACACCCAAGATATATTTTGTTTTGGATTTTATCTTATCGAAAATTCAGAATAGACAAATCATCTGATGAGTCCCTTAAGCAAGGACGAAACCGGTCAAGCCAGCTTCTTCACCTCCACACTCATTCGTATCCGCACCCACACCCTTTTGTGATCGCTAATAGAAGTTTATCGTATGGGTGTGGGTGTAGGTGGGGTGTGGATGTGGGTGGGTGTGGGTGTAGGGTGTGGGTAGGCGTGGGGTGGCTGGGTGCGGGTGTGTGGTGTGGGTGTGGGTGTGGATGTGGGTGTGTGGTGTGGGTGTGGGTGTGGGTGTGAGTGTAAGTGTGGTGTGGGAGTGGGTGTAGTTGTGGTTGTGGTTGTGGGTGTGAATGTGTTTACTATGTAAGACAACATTTGTAGCTAGTCAACACCCACACCCACCCCACACCCACCCACACCCACACACCCACACCCACATCCACCCACACCCCCACACCCTCACCCACACCCACAGGGTGTGGGTGTGGGTGGGTGGGTGGATGGGGTACGGGTGTGGGTGTGAGGTATGGGTGTTGGGTGTGGGTAGAGATACGGGTGCGCAATGTCGGTCTTTTTCTTGACAATACCCACACTCACACCCACACCTCACCCACCCACACCCACATTCCACCCTCATCCCACCGACATCCACATCTACATCCGCACGCTCACACCCGCGCTCCCTTCATATTCACCCACACCCCATCCACACCCCACACCCACACCCACACCCTACACCCCACGCCCACATCGAAAAAGTTTCTGGTCTATCTTTTCTTCGTTCATATGTAATTAAACTATGTAATTTCGCTTCATTAATTGAACTTTGTGGATGATTTATAATCAATGATTTTTTAATTTGAGCTTCTGTTATTCTACATTTGACATGATTACATACGCATGGATGTATTGGTGACGGTAATCTTGTTGTTGAATTTCGTTCATTTTCTTCATGTTTATGTGTGTTTCTTGACATAAGGGTTACCGATTGCATGTGGTTGTCCGCCACAATAATTTTAATTTCAAATGAACATAATGGATATTTTCTGTATTCGCTGCATTTAAATGAGTATTTGGTTTCACTTTTTAAATCTGATCGTCGATATTGACAAACATTTTATTTTGTTGTTGCAAAGTCTTTTGCTTCTTCATATGATTTAGCGATGTGTAACAATGTCCATTCTGTACTAGACATTTTTAGTATGCTATGGTTCCTTATGAAGGCACACATTTTAAAATTGTTTTTACTTAATTGGATCATTTAGACCGGATAAGATTATACTTTTTTGTTTAAGCTTGTTTAATTGATCAATCAACGTTTATGATAAGTATATGATCTATCATAAATCTGTTATCCATAACTCATAACAGTAACTCCCGATCGCTCACTACGAGCTAATTAGTTTGGTGATCAAATGTATCATTTTTTGGTGATCATTTCGCAACAAAAAAAATTTGGTGATCAATTGTATCGTTTTTTGGTGATCAAAAGTATATTTTCCCGAAAAAAGTGATCGAATTTTTCTCCCAAAAAAAAAGAAAGCTGAATCTTTTGAGGCATAAATCTAAATGATTTTCTATGTAAAATGATTCAATTTATTGAATCACATAATAATTCTTTTTTTTTATTGTTTTAGATCGGTTTCAACAACACAATATCGAACAAGTCAACAGCAAACAATACAATAAAGTAATATGTAGGTATTAGTTTTAATATTTCAACTTTTCTTTGTTTTTTTTGTTCATGTGGAAGGTGGGAAGTCCTTCTTTTAGTTTTTTTTGTATTTTAGGAAATGAACAGTCAAGAAAAAGATAGCAGAATGGTCAGTTATATTACTATTTGATATCATCGTTTAATATTAATTTTTTTTCTTTTCCTTTTTAGACGACATCATCCAACGTCAAAGAGTGAGTAATTTTTTTTTCTTTTTATTGTGTACTCAAAAAGTGAGTACACTCTAGAATCGGTCAGTATGTCCGTCCGGCCGTCCGTCCGTCCGTCCGGCCGGCCGTTTACACGATAACTTTCGAAAAGAGAGTCCGATCACGATGAAATTTTCTATACAGTTCAGTCTTTACAATATCTCGGTCGAGTTCGAAGATGAGAAGGATCGGCCGAGCCGTTCCTGAGTTATTGCAAAAATACCCATTTTTCCCTATAGCTTCCTATGGAAAAATCGACCCATCGCCGCGTTCGTAAAAGACTTTTCCTATCATAGTCAATTAAAACCCCAACTGTTATATACCATTCGATAGAGAATTTCACGGGCTACAAAATGGTAAATAAAACATAAAGTAGCAAGAGGGCTAACTCACTTATTACAAAGATAGTTAAAGGGAAATGGGTTCCGTTTTTGTCCACGATCTAATTGACTCACAATTCGAGCTCTATCTTCCGATCATAGAGCTGATACTTTGAGGTTTTCTGGGGCGGAGAACTCGAATCTGTGCTCCACTTGCCTCGAAATATTATTGGTTGAGCAGTGACCAATAGAAATCAAGTTATAGGAAAAAACGACTTTCTTAGGGTTAATCAAGGGAAAGAGTTTAAATTTGAGCTCTATTCGTCTCCAAGCCCTATTGATGGACCAATAGCCAACAGAAATAAACAGTTTATAGGAAAGGTTTCCCAGTATAATTTTGATATCCACACATTCTAGGATGACTCATCTGTCTAATTCACTTTTTGAAGTACACATAACTCTCGGATTTAAATCCGAAGTTTCCGCATTTATTTTTTGAGATGAGACGGGTTAGGGTGAGCCTCAGAAAAGTGAATGTGAGTAGAGAAGAGTGAGTGATGTCTGTTGAGGTTAGGTTCGCGTTATAAGAAGAACTTCCGGGTAGTCCATAAAATCCCGACCAGGAACTGACTTGGTGTCCGTGGCACACGATCGAACCCCTAGACTTATTGACACAGGGCATTGGATGGGTGCATGTGGATGATGTGGATCTTTTCGCGCGTACAAATAGAATAGCTATGAATTCATTTTCATTCAATCACGATTTACTTGTAAGAGAAAGAGAAAAAATAAAAATAACCATCGTAATGAGTTCATTCGATATTAAATTTTTGTACTCGATGATTTCCGTGATCGACGACATAGAGATTACCATATCGATCAAATGACAGACCAATGGGACAACTGAGTTGATTCGATCGTGCTCCTTGACCGTTTCCACCAATGATGACACTTTCCTGTGTGGCTCCTTTTAGCCAACGTATGATGCGATGGTTCCAGTAGTCAGCCACATAGACAGTGCCCAGTTGATCGACAACGACTC
This sequence comes from Rotaria sp. Silwood1, assembly GCA_905250075.1. NCBI lineage: Eukaryota > Metazoa > Rotifera > Eurotatoria > Philodinida > Philodinidae > Rotaria > Rotaria sp. Silwood1. The sequence goes on from CAJNOP010000510.1 coordinate 47,531, forward strand.
CTTGAGGACGATTCAATTGTGTAAGATTATTTCCTTGTCCTTGATTACTGGCTACAACAATACCATGTTTTGCACCTTGTTCCCATTTCATTACACGATGATTTCCAAAATCAGACATATATAATGAATGATCTCGATCAACAAATACATAGTGGGGATTAGAGAGTTGATCGAGATGATTTCCGTATCCATTGCCACCTGCAACCACTGTTTCTTCAGTGCCACCAATTTTATATCGTCTCACTTCATGTTTTTTCCATTCGACGACATAGAGAGAACCATTCTCATCCATTGTCAAGCCCCAGCAAGAAATATTTGAAATAATTGTTTCTCTGCTAGCACCATTTTGACGAGGCCAACGAACTACTCTTTGATTCCTGTGATCGCTGATGATGAAACTATCCCTTTCTTTGTCGACAATCACATCTACTGGGTAGCTTAACTGATGAGCTTTATTTCCATGTCCATTTTCACCAGTAACTACTTTTCCATTCGTTGCACCAGATTTCCATTCCACAATACGATGATTACCAGAATCAGCAACATAAATCGTTTGATCATCGTTAATGTACAAACCGCATGGGTCATGGAGTTGATTGATTTCACAGCCATATCCATTTCCCCCAGCAACAGTGATACCATTCTGTGACCATTTTGCATTCGGATGAATATCAGGTGAACTTGCACGTAGCGGTACTGAAATAAAACAAAAGTATGAAGTAGAAATAAACATCAACTTCATTGAAATGAGTCCTAATCATTTGTTTTGAACAGTATTAAACTGTTCTCAATTCCAAAAACTTATACTTATGACCTGATTAGAATCTGGTTTTTCTCAATGTTGAAAATAAAGATTGTTGGTTTTTTCAAATTTTTTGTGTTAGAATCCTTAGTTTGACTAAAACTAGCTAAGATTTAACTTGTAAGGTGTAAAAGGATTAATAATACATGATGAGGAGAAATAAATCTAACACGATAATGAAATTTTCCTTTATATCGAATTTTTCGAACATATTCACTGATTTCGTTAGTTCGAGTTTGAAATATATTTAGATTTTGTGTCATCAATTTAAAATTCATTTCATTTTTTTTTGTTTGGATTTTAAAAGATACATATTTAAAAGTGAACTTTTCATGTACCTGTTTTATTTTTAAAATAAAATATTTAATCGAATTTCTTGTAGGAAAGAATCAGCGAGTGTTATGACAGAATTTGAACGTAAGTAAAAAATAATCGAATTATTCAAATAGATCTTTGAAAAGTAACGTACGATGCAAAAGTAATGGTACGAAATGTTGATTCTTATTTCTCTTCGAGAGACATGTACTCGAACAAATTTTTTTTTACCAAAAGATAGAGCTTTTCCCCCTCTTTCGAATCGTACATAAAAGAGAGACATCCTCAAAACATATCGGCATTTTTCGTGGAATTTTGAAAAGAAAATTTTGTTATCAGTCGATAGATAATTTTCTTTCTCTTTCGAACGATGTCTGATTTATGTTCGTTACACATTCCTGAGTGAAATGAGACAAAGAAGAAAAACACACTGGTGCAATTAATTTGCGACTTTTATATGAATTCGTCAAAAACATTTTGCTAGACAATAATTAATTTGATCTTTCCATACTCATTAAAAAGCCTTTGTAAAACTGTAGTTACTTCACCTTTTATAAACTCGTTAAAACAGCTTGTAAAATGATAATTAATTATACTTAACAAGCATCCATAAGACGTTTTTGACTGATTCATACAAAAATTGCAAATTTTTTGTGCAAGTATTTTTTTTTTCTTATTCCTCTCATTCCATTTACGAATGTGTGACAAATATAAATCATACACCATTGGAAAGAGGAGAAAAAGCTCTATCTTTTGGTGAAAAAAATTTCTTTCAGCACCCTATGTCCCGAAGAGAAATAGGGATCAATATTTTGTGCCATTAATTTTGCATCATACGTTAAGTATTCTCTTATTATTGAGTAGAATACCTTTCGATGTATGAGATGATTTTACAGTACAACAGTTGTTATCACCTAATTCGTCATAATACTTTTTCTACAATCAATCGGTCTATCCATAATTCGATCGATCACTTAAATAGGATTGAATGTTTATTTTATTCATGAATCTCAAACAAACAAGTAAATATTAAACCAATCTATTGAATTTAAACAGAACTGAACAGTAGAGTGTTTTTAATTGTTTGTAGAAAGACTAATCGAAGTGCTAAATAAGATAAATTTAGATAAAAAATACGTCAGTTCAAATTTTAGTAGACAAAAAGAACTCAAACAAATCTCTCCCACTTAAGTTTCAACGATGAATGAGCTATTGTATACAGTTAAAATATATGTGTATATATTGAACTCTCAAAGTTAAATTCGTTTTTTCAGACCAGAAAATTTGTTATTCGAATGAATAACTCGTATATCATTTTAAAGAAGAAATCACAAGAAAGCATATCTCAATTCTTTTTCATTTTATCTTCGATTTGGTTGATGTCTCTGTTTCAAAAAGAAAATTTCTGTCAATATAGACTAGAGTCATTGAAAAAATATAAATAATTTTCGTTAGTGAAACTTCATGCTAGCTAAAGCTAGAAATGAGAAACGATACAGCTAAAATCACTTAATGTCTTAGAGTTTAAAATTTAATCTCTACGAATCTTGTTTATTCTACAATGTAGCACAAACAATGATCTATATACGAATCATCAAATATTTTATTCTGAATTCATTTCTAATGTATTACACATTTTCAACTTAAAGGGGTGTGGATGTATGGGACACAGATTTTTAAACAATAGCAGATAAAATGATGGTTCCATTAAGAGAATCAAGTCAAGTATTGTAAGTCAGATCAGCGGAGAATGTTAACACGAGTAAAGAAAACTTTCTAAATAAATTAATGCTGTCAAGTTTCGATCACGGATCGATTTCGAACTTTCTACAATTAAGTATTTCGCTTCTTTACAAGACAATACGAATCTCCTATCGAAACCTTGATTTAAAATCTTTGCAAGTTTGTGTTTTGTAAGTTATCCAATAAGTGTAGATTTTTGAGGATTCTAACAAAAAAACGATCGTAAAGATTTTATCATGATTTTACCTATTTTGTTTTCAACGTCCTAATCAAAACTACTTAGTCTTTCATTCGTAACATGAATCTCAATAGCAATAAGTGTGAAGATTTCTTCTTCAAATTTTTATTCTATCGCATTCTGAACTGGTTAAATCCTAGAAGAAAGTTGTTTTGTTTGTCTAGAATTTTCTAAAGGTTTATATTGATACCGACTTGAGCTTTAGACTAGAAACAATACTTCTATGATTATATCTTGAATGGACAGTTGAAAAATCCTGCAATTCAAATATTACTTTTAATGCACATAATCATTACATTGACTTTTTTTTATTAAATAGTTCTTTTTGGAACTGACAAATCGTTTCATAATACCTGCTCATAGTTTGGATTATGTATGTAAAAAAAATTAGAAGTAGACTTTTCTTTATGTCAATGGAACCGATGAAGTTAATAAAAAAATGTCATGCAGTTTTATAAACTTCCTAAAAATAATAACATTTCTGCTCATTCATTTCTTTCATCGTGGATCTCGGTTTTATCTCTGATAAATCCTTTTTTATGATAAGCCTTCTTCCCTCCAGAGTTTCAAGAGTTTGACTAGCTCTGTTTGTGAATCTCAATATTTACAATGTTCAAAATTATAACATTCGGAATGAATCAATTGAAATAATTTCATCCTTTTTAATTTATTTATGAAGAATCCAGCTATAATCGAGATCTTGATTAAATTTAATACTATTAATCAATTTTCATTTATATTATGTGATGTCATGCATTTTTAATATGTTAATGTCTCAGTGCAATTGGAAGAAATACATTTTAGTATTATTTCTTTTCTTCGATCGACAAAAAGATACGTGTAAAACCGCATGAGAACTATGATTAGGTCAATAAGAGTGATATTCAATCAAAATTTATTGTAAATTATAAAAGTAGATGAAAATCATCAATTTAAAAGTGATATGTGTCAAAAAATTCTACGGTAAGGGTTAGAATTAACACAACATATCTAATTTTTTAACCGAAGAGATTATGGAATCTAAAACGCTAGAATATATAAAATTCGACTAGATATTTTTATTTTCTACTTATTTATAGATGATGACATAGAGCTGTATGAGATAATTACTAATACTATAGATTTATTTCAATTAAATCAAACTTGTGAAATATCCGGCTATAATATTGATATAATGACATTCTTTGTTCCATATGTCTTGTCTATGTTATTTCAAATGAACTCAATACTACATAAATATCAATTACTTGATGATATTAGAACAATATATAAAATTATAACGAATTTCTTTTATTTTTGAAAATATTGATATCATATTTTTTATGAATAAACAAAGACAGAATTACTCAGAAAAATCACACATCACTATCAGTTTATGTAGTCAATATATGTAATATATTACAAAAGATAGATACGAATGTGTAAAATATAAACAACAAATCTCAACTTATTGCTTTATCTGTTACTTTTCTTACAGAGGTGGGATCGGTTGGCATTTTTGCCAAACCGAATCGACCGTAACCGAAAAAATCTCTAACCGAACCGAATGTAACCGACCGAATATTTAAAAATTTCTAACCGAACCGACCGTAACCGACCGAATTTCAAAAATTTCGTAATCGAACCGAGTTTAGAGAAAGTGAAGTTTAGCTTATGTTAATTAGGGTATTAGTGCTTTATAAATTAGCAACAACAAATCGAACAGTAGCAACTATGAGCAATCAACATCTAGAGAAAGTAACGAAGAAAGATTATTTATTGAATCCTCTTACTGTATTATAACTTTCTTACCTCTCACAACAAATTTAAAAAAACATGTAAGATAATACGAGTTACGAACAACAGCTAATTGTTGTACGATTACACTCTTTTTTCTTCTTATGTCGCAAAAAGTCCATCGAACTCAAATCAAAAGATTATGTCGATTCTTTCTAACCGAACCGAACGTAACCGACCGAATTTTTAAAATTTCTAACCGAACCGATCGTAACCGAAAAAATCCTTAACCGAATCGAAACGATTTCGGTTACGGTCGGTTGGTTCGGTTCGGTTAAAAACCGAACCGATCCCATCTCTGACACTCTAACATACCACGAATACACCAGATTTAATTTTTGACAGAAACCAGAGAGCTAAGATATTATAGGAACTCTTAGAACTGAAGAGCGAGGTTTAATTAGAAGAATCTCAGAAACTTTACCAACTGCACGAGTCACTGAAATTCAACGAAGTCAAGGAACCTATAGATTCCTAGCATATCAACGAAGTCTAAGAACTCATTGAAGTCAAGAAAACAACGAAACTCAAGAACCTGCCTGTAAACAGTAGCTCTTGGGAATTCAAAGAAGTAAAGAAAGCTGTCAAACTCAACGAACTACAGTAATAACCTGATTGTAAGGAACCTAAATAACTTCCAGTACTCCAATAATTAATAAAACTGGAAGAAACTTGATAATGAAAAAAACTAAAAAAGAAGTAAAGCATTCGCAGGAACATTCGCACATGGTTTGAGAAAAGACTATGCTGAAAGGTGAATCGAACAATTTTGCGATGAGTTCTTATTTTCTTATTATAAGTTTATACAGATTAGAATTGCTCATCTCACACATGTTTCTATTATTACTAATATCTGGATGGAAAAGAATTAGATACAACAGAAGGCGATTGATTCCAACTAACGAGGAAAATCTATGTACACTTATGTCAAAGATGCAGATATAGCTTCGCTTTATCGAGACACTTAAGAGTTAAGGTAACTCACTGATCTAAGTATGTTTGTTTCTAATTCTAGATTCAATAGTTCTAATTTTTTCCACTAAACAATCCAAAGCGTTGATATAAGCAACAACACCTGTTCTGTTTATATCGCTTTAAGAAAATTTGATTATCATCTAGTGTTGGAGAGGACAGATCGCTAATTTTCGAGAAAAAGATAGTTTTTTTTGACAAAAACTCAAAAGCACGTTTCTAAATAAAGTAAGGATTAAGGAAATCCTGTTGGTTATCATTCTCAAATAACTCTTACATGTACATTTGTCGTTTGTTGAGAAAACGATTGTAACTACGTTGGTATCCTTCAGAAAGTGAACGAAAACAAACATCTTATCTTTGAAGGATTACAAAATGTTCAGAAAATCATATTTTGTTTCAGATTGCTACTTCATTTTCAATCAGATTATGATCTTCTAGTAGTTCTATTTACTTTTAAGAGTTATTTTCAAGAACTAATTGGCAAAAGATGCGTCAAATTCAATAAATTGAGCTGAGTCTTTAATTCGAGATAATGTGAGCGTACTAAATTTCTGTAAAGAACAAAATCCTTGCATTCTTTGTAATAAAAAAAATATCAAAATGCTTTTGCTGGAATATCATGATAGAAATACAAAAAATATGAAAATCTTCTTCTAATAAGGGATATGCGCTGTCTACCAATAAACAAATTATGAAATCTATCGCAAGCAACCGAGTTACTCGACAGGTGAACTGTATCCAAATGAGAAAAACTCTTCGAGAAGTGATCATATCATTTTACAAACACCCTTCGTGAGTACACAGCGTTTAACAAATGACAGTGATTTTATTTACATACATTTTACCATCACTAATCATTTTCACTTTCAAGGTGATAATCAACGGTATCCTACCTTTAGTTGTTGGAGGATTGGTTTCCACACTGAGAAACTAAAAAGTATGAGATGTTTAATGGATATCCGTGTCGTAGAACGATTATCGTCTGACCTTTCTGATAGTTGACAAAAAACCAGTGTTTACATTGTTGGCGGCGGCTGCTGCAACCGTGTTGTTCTATAATGAAAAGGAGATAGATATGAACAAAAACCAGGTCACTAAGAAATTCTTTGAACTACGTACTTGAAATTTACTAGAGTCCGTGTCTATTTTTGTTTCAGTTATGCTGGCAGCATTTCTTCTCGAAGCGCCTGGAATTCAAAACAATCATTTATTTCTTAATAGGTTTTTAACGCCATTATCTGTAAAACTTAATTGCTTTTATTGTTTGGTGGCTTACTCTAAGTAGAAACGGGTACTACAGGTCGTAACATAAGAAATGGAGGCTTTGCTCAACGTGAGAGTGTAGATGTAAAGGAAAAGCATGAAGATGTGGATGGCATAGTGTATGAGAGCGTGATGTGAAAGTATTAGCTTTCCTTTTCACTCTCCCTCTCATTTACCCTCACGCTACCACCGCCGCTACGTTTGGATTGGTTTAAGTAGATTTTTATGTAAATCCAACTTGTTTTTTTGGGAGAAAAAATAAGGGCTAATGTCTCATCCTCTTAGAATCATCCTATCACGATCCATAAAAACACTTATTGAATTGTTCTTCAATTTTGTTTTTATTCTGTAGAAAAGTGTAATTTCCTGATGGTAGCAATAAAACTAGACAAACTTCCGCAGCATGTATTTATATCCTACCCTAGAGAATGTACTGAGTTAAGGGTACCCGATAAAGTATCCTGTTACCAGTGTGTCACAGGAACTATGGGGTACCAAAGTACTTGGAAGTACTTTCAGGTACCTAAGTGGTACTTTGACAAGTACCCTGCTACAAAATGTGTAGTAACTGGGTACATGAAGGTACTGATCAGATACTCAATTGGGTACTATTGTATAGTATTTCTAGGTACCCTGTTTTAAAAATTTCAGTATGTTCAGGATCGAACCTGACTTTTAATTTTTTTAATTTTTGTTTCTCTCAAAGCAATTTACTACATTTTTTTTTCGATTTTATTCAATTTAATTTTTTCAATTCCGAAAACTTAGCAGGTACAAAGTCGAGATCTGACCCGACTTCAATTGGTCAGGTATCCATCAGACCCCTTCAGAGTGGTCTGCTCTTAATCTACGATCAAGATCGGCATGTTCCTGACTAAGAAATAGTCAAGAAATAATCTAGAAAAAATTCGTATGAAAATAGATTAATTTCTTATGTCTTATCCAGTTGTTTATATGGCGCCGTGTGTGAAAAAGAAAACAGTGAATGAATAGTCGCTACACAGAACGCGACAAATATAGGGTACCCTGTATAGCTTTCCTCAGTAAAATTACAGATGCGAGTACCCATACAAGTACTTGTTCAGTAAGCATACTTTTATGGGAACCACACGCAGTACCTACATCAGTATAATTACTGAGAATTTTTGAAGTACCCATATTGGGTACCCTGCTAGGGCTTTCTCAGTACATGGGTACCCTGAACTTAGTACTTTCTCTAGGGTAAGATACAGATGCTTTTACAAAAATGTACATGAGAGTCTCTCAGAACTGCTTTTGTTAAGTTTTCCTTGTAATAAAATCAAGCATTATTTAGCGATGTGCAGTTTTAGTGTAAATACTGAAATACTGACGGTCAATCACTAATACAAGCCTCACTAGAGCATTGTTTGCACTGATATCCACACTTGCTGCAACCTAGAGTCACTAGCTACGTATATCAAAATATGCTTCATTTGTAGTAGTGTATTCAAGTGTTTCAGTGAGCATTGGTGGCAAGATCAGTGTGCCCGTGTAGTCAGTGTTCACTAACTACACTGATTCGGTGACATCCGTATTCAACTAATTGAAACTGCACATCTTCAGGTACATTGTTCATGAAAAAGAATTTAGCTGATATGTTTAAGATATGACGTAGATTTTTGTGTTGATTCCGAATGTACTATTGATTTTGGTTTAACATTCAGTTATGTTCAAATATGGCTGCGAAATACTACCGCATTTTTGAAAAATGTGTGCGTTTTATCATTGACACCTCAAACACAAGCCTCTCAATAATCAAAGTAAGTCGAATAACACGATATTGGTGTATCTGATGCTCAAAATCCAATGATTCTAATGAGATACGACACTCCGTCCGAACTTTCTTCATGAAAGAATCGATAAATTTATATAGGTCATGATGTACATAGGCTCTGACGTACACCTGTAGACGAATCTCTTTTTTCATTCTTTATGAGGGCAGATGCAGGTACCAGTAGAGAGAAGATATCTAATCCAAGACCCACCTACGCTCACACCTCATCCAACCACCACAAAAAAAGCAAAATAAATACCATGAGCAGTTCGTATGTAAAATTTATTATGACATTGAGGGATTCAATGGGATCCGAAAATGTCTAACGTTCTTTACTAACAGTACAAAATCTCCTATTATAAGAGAAAATTTAAACTGCTCAAAACAATTTAGAGACGCATTATCGAACTACATCATTTCTGGACGAGTTCTTAAAATATCATTGTACTTGTTATATTAATCGACTGCAAATTAAGAATAATAAAATTTAGAACGAATTTGTTACGCGTGAATATGAATCAGGAAGAGCGTTATGGCACATATGTTAGATGTACCATAAGAGAAAATATCATATGTAATATCCATATATATTCGTTTTCTTTCTTTTGTTTCATATATATATGATTTATAGTATTTGTCTTTTCTTTCGTTCTGTCAAATGTTTTCCCTACTGTGTACTTTTGTTTCGTTTCGCTAGGTTCGTTCTCTTTCAGTTAACAACTCTTGATCGTTTTCTTTTGTGTTTATGATTATTCCTTTTTCTTTTCTTGACCTTGAAGTGGACTTTATTGCGTAGTTAGTAATGCGCAACAACATTATATATACGTTGGTGTAATTCGATGAGAAGATATCTATATATAGTGATATAGTAAGAGTGAGAAAAGAAGTTGTTATAGATTGTTGTTATTGATTCAACAGAAATAACTAATAAAAAAATACTGAAGTAACATCTTAAAAATAACCATATACACATCAACGTAAATTAGGACATAACAAAAAGAGCGCCATTGCAGAGTTTCACTCGACTTTACATTGTAACTGAAAGTTTTTGTATATGATAAAGATAATCCGCAGCTTAGCTATGAAATAGCAACCGAGGACAATTGAGAACTCCCATCTCATGAGAATGTACAGAATGGGCATGCTGCAAAGGTTGCTTTCGAAATGCAGGCAAACTCACCAGTAATATTGAGAGTGACCATTGTCTCTTCAGTTGACATCTTATTCTTGGCTGTCACCTTGTACACTCCTTGATCTTCTTGCTTTACCCTAGCGACTGAGAATGTGTATTGTGTTGTCTCTCGGCTTGTGAACTGCAGTGCTTTTCCATCTTTTGTCAGCTGAACTGTCGGTATTTCCTTGCCACTCACAACCACGATAATGTCGAATGCTTGGTCCTCTTGCAAGTCAATCACACTCGATGCTGGTTTCACTTTTGTCAACTTCACTGATTCCAGTACTGTAAGTACACATGGAGTCGATTGTACTTCACCAACTTCATTCTTCAATACGACTCGATAGGTTCCTTCACTCAGTGCCACTGTTGACTGTTTGATCAATAGTTGATACTCGTTCTTCGCCTCATCTACTGATGCATTCTCCGATCCAATAGGTCTATCTTTGAAGAACCATTGAGCAGATGGTCGTGGTGCTCCTCGCACAATCAATTTTAGTGTGACATCTTGTTCACTTACAGTTTCTTGTTGTTTGGGCAAGTCTTCGATGATTGTTGGTGCAACGAGAATATCAAGTTGAACAGTTTCTTCTTCGTCGCCATATTCATTCTCCACTCGACAAGTAATTGAACCAGCATGTTGTTCTAGATCGACGTTTTGGATAGACAAGTTCGCTTGATCAGTCGTAGCATCGAATTGCATTTCAACGCCTTCTTTCGCTGTCAACAGCTTTCCATTGAGGAGCCATGTGATGATCGGTGTTGGATATCCATCAACATTCGAGACGAATACTGCTGTCTCACCTTGTCTCACTTTTTGTGTCGTCGGCTTGACAATAAACATAGGTGATTCTACAACAGCATATGTAACTAAGAACAAGAATAGTCAAGGTGACTTACTCGAAACAATAACTTTGCACTTATCGGATTGAAGTGATCCACCAACATTGGAAATCATGGCTGAATATTCTCCTTCATCTTCTGGTTGTACATTTAAGATGGTCAGTATGTATTTGTCATCGTCACCAGTCGATTTCGTCACTTGAATACGATCATTGGGTACGATTTCATCGTTGTCTCTCATCCAGACAATGTGAGGTTTCGGAGTTCCACTGGCGACGACTTCTAGTGTCAAGGTTTCACCTTTCGTGACTTTCAGTGCAGTATTGAGATTAGTGTTGATGATAGGTTTGATGCAATCAATCTTTAATGTTGTGTGAGCTTCAGTTTCACCAAAAGCATTGATTGCTCTAGCTGTATAGACACCTTCATCAGCAAGTTTAGCTTGACGAATTGTTAGTATCGATGTTCCATCATCAGTCTCCGTTACTTGTAGACGATCATTGGTTGGAAGTGGCTGATCATTGAAGAACCATGTCATTCGTGGCTTTCCGATGCCGCTGAACTTCCATGAAATTTGAGTCTCTTGGCCAAATACACATGATTGATTGTTTTCTGATATTGGAGCTTCTACTTTGGGTTGAACTAAAAAATAAGTAATCGTTCGTATTGGAGATGGGAGATGATGAGACTACTCGGAGCATGAGCGTATGTGGCTAGAAGATCCACACCCATACGCTGCCACTCACACTCCACACTTTTTTCTGTGTTTAGCTTAATCAGTTAAGTTGAAGGTTTAGTTTAAAAAGCATTTTGTTCTCTAAGTACGAATTTATCAATCAGTTTTCGTTCAACCATTTTTCGTGGAGCTCAGTAAGTACACCTTTTCGAATCAAGTACATCTCTCGCTCTCTTAATAAAGATAAGATGCACCCCTTCAGTTTAGTGAATATGTATATACGTAATTGCTAGATTAGGGACATTTCTCTCAGATTCGGGATATCATTGAGAAGTATCATGAACCTGTATACCAGATGTTATTCATTACCAACTATTTGGTTTTTGAACCAGGTAACCAGCATTAAGAATGACTAACTGTGGTACCCATAAACAGATTTTCACTTCACCTACACCCAAGATGTATATTCATGTTAATCAGCAATGGACAGGACATGCTAACTTTACTATTTTTAAAACTCTAACAAATCACATTTTTCTATCCAATATTCGATATTTAATCAGAATCAATTACTTCCACATTGTTTAAAATATAACAATAGGAAAAAACGAATAAATGTCGCCAAAAAATCCATTAATTTTTCGTCACATATTAAATCTTACCCAAAATTTATGAAAGGATGTGTGAAGAGGAAATCTGTCGATAACAGCCAAAACTTCAGCTTTTCTCCCTTAGTATGTCCTGATTGATCAATGGTTCTTGTTTTCTCACATAGTCATATCTTGATATCAAAAAGCAATTATTTTAGTAGAAAATAAAAGCAAATCTAATTGAAGGCATATGATGTTATATTGTTCACAGTTTACTTATTAAGGAAAACAAGTTATCCTATCTTAAGTAAGGTGCCACGAAGATTTAACTGATTTGAACTTTTCACTAGAGAAAGTATTTCTTGAGAAAATACTGATCACTAATAAAGTTTGATCAGCGAGTATTCAGATTGAAAAATTTGATTCTCTATGGATGGTTCGGCAAGAAATGTATTTAACTGCGAGATATGTAGAAACAACTCACCAACTCAAAGTCCTTGATCCCCAAAATCTTTGACGAAGTTGTCGACGTAGTTGCCACTTTTTGGAAAATAATGGCTTACTTTCGTATTAAAACTCGATGTACAAAATATTCGGCTACTCATGAAAAGATTAGAGATCGATAACGGTAACTATGCCTCATCTACTATTGAATAGATACCTCTCAAGAATAATTCTAATGAATTATTATCTAGATGAAATACCAAATGATAAGGAATGAGTCATAAACACTGGTATTCTTAGTGTCTTTGAGATATTTTTTTCCATAATCTGAAAAATTATTTTTGTGACAGTATTTGTCTTTATAGTGTAAGTCAAAGATTCAAAAGCCTCAAGAGCATTGTCACGGAAGATCTTGTTGCGCCGATATTGCTGCATAGAAAATGTTGTTTTATCCATTGCAACTATCATATTTGTGATCAACATATGTCAAATGACATATCTGTATGTTTTGAGACGTGAGGATAAAAATAAACTTTTCTTCGAGTCTTTGGGGGTACATCAGGTTCAAAAAATCATGATGCCACATATCGTCAATTGGAATTGCGCAATACAAGAATAACTCATATATGAAAACTGAATTGTCAATTTTCTTTGAAGGAACTTTTTCTACAGTAACGATATTTGCGTTTTAAAGAAGTAAACCAACAAGGTATTTTATCAAATCAAGTTTACCTTGCTTTCCAGATGTATCGCTAGATACAGGAATATTCTCTAGCAATGTTTTAAAAAATTTCGGTATTATTCTCTTTTGAACTGCTTGTAAACCTTGTAACCACCCATATTCAGCAACATTATCTAATGCTAATTCATATAAATTGTCTTTATCGGGAATTTTAATTTTTCCCAATAATTCAAATAATTTTGAACGATAGTATTCACGTAAACCTTGAAATAACACCGATCGCTTTTTATTATCAGAAAAATTTTCTATAGATTTTAAACCATTATTAGTTATTGTACACCATAGATCATTGAATACATTTGTTTCATCCATACCTTTGTCATCAATACCTTCAAATAGAAGTTGCAAAACAATCGATAAGATTGGGCAATCTTTCAAGTATTTATTGCCATATTCAGCTGTACGTTTCAGAACAGAATCATAATTGATGGCAACTTCATATTCTTTTAAAAATAAAATAAACCATTGATTTGAAGAACCATATTTTACTTTCCATTGTTGTTCAATGTATTTTTTCAGAGCTTTCATCAGTTTGCCATTGTTTTCATTTATTGCTGCTGCATAAATATCTGGCAGAAGGTCTTCTTCATACTTAGACAATGATTGTCGACCATTTTCTAGCAAATCATTTATAATTTTATCTTTTATTTCATATTCTTCCAAGTCAAGAGCGCGTATTATTTCATTCTTGGCTAATTTTAATACTTCATCATCACCCACATTGTCAAGCTTTCCTGTTGAAGAAAATTTGATTATTGATAAATTAGAAGAGAACGTGAGTATTGGGTGTGACTGGAAGCAAAGAGAAGATACACACTCGCGATTACATCCAAAAAATTGAAAGATTCAAAATATTCCATGACCGAAAGAAATGCATACCAGTGTGTAATAGAATCCATCGATGCGAAAATTGTTCGCACTTATGGAGAAATGCTCCTTTCTGTCTCAAGTCGTACATATCAAGAAAAAATAGAATGAAAGCATATACATACTTCTATCATTCACGGCACTTCTCTCTACACTTCCATTCAAATAGTCGTCTATCCCTTACGATAAAAAAGTGACGAAATTGTGATTTGCTCTCAAGTTATTTTCGACTTCTACTTGTGAAGGTAAAAACTATTGCAGAATTGCTCCTTTATTCATATTTAATTTCTTCTCGCTCAAATGGACACAAATACCGCCTGATTTTCTTCAAAAGAGAGTATTTTTCTGACTTTATGAGCTGATAGCCATCTCTGCTTTGAATGAATGGCTAAGAAAAAAATGAGAACAAGAAATAGAAACTAAAAGATCGTTGATTTTGTGAAACTCCTTTTCTTGCACAAACCATGACGCCACTATAGTCAGTAGCTGAGGATGCCAGGTAATACAGGTGTCAGCCTGTGTTTTGATATATTCGTCGCTCATATCCACCGTCGCAGCTACATTAACACCCATAACGATATCCACACCTGTACTCGCACAGTCATTGACTGAATAACCATTCTGTGGGTACTAATTAGTTAACCTCTAGCTTGAAGAATAATCCAGTTGATACTTTAGCTTTGCTTTAAAAATTAAAGTTGAAGTTCTACTTTAAATTTTACCAGTTAAAGCTGAAGTCGATAGACGTGGTTATGGGTGTTAATGTTGGTTTAACTAGTGGTAATCAAACCACTCACATCTACCCTTATGAATAAAGAAACCGATCGTACACGCGTATTGTTGAATTACCTGCGTCAGCATGTGCAGTAATACTGTTAGTTGACAGTGGTCTCTTCATTGTTTGTTGAATGTTATGATCAGTTGTAATTCGAGAAATAAGTTCATCAAGCTGAACAACAACAGCTTGTACCTATGGACATAAAATCATAAAACGCAATCGAAATCATTCAATTTAATTTTACTTTGGAAAATCTGCTAGACCATTGTTCATTAATTTCTTTATTCATACAGTACACATATATTGACACAACTTGCTGAAGATTGTGAACAGAAGGTACTATTTCTTTTCCCAATTGACCACTAACAATCATTACTAGTCGATCCTTTTCTGGTCGTTCTTCAATATATTTCTGACATTGTGCTCTATCTTGGAACTTCTTGAAATGATTAATAATAGAGGCAAATTTTTGTTCTGTATCTCGATTCCTCTCGTCGTTCACATTAGCGTCAAGCCAAATGATGCAGGAGATCACTAAAAAAATTCCGAAAAATAACATACAAAAAAAAAAACGTTGTTGATAATGTAATAGACGGGAAAAGGTTCAAGAGTTTGAAGTGAGACAAACTTTTTTTCTGTATATGACGAAGATTATAAATGATTTTTTCGTTTCTGATTTGGAAAAAGAAAGGTTTATTAGGTATTTCAAAAAAGGAAAAAAGGTTTATTTTCCATTGTAAGTTCATAAAGTCTGTTTTTTACAGTAACATAAGGACGGATATCATCAGCATTTTTGTGTAATATCAATGAAGGTGAATACATAGAATGGAAATTTTCAATGCTGATTATTCGATTTCGTTATTGAATATATGAATGCTAAAAGTACTTACACATGAACACACTCTCCCTTTTATTATTTTATTGAGTATTATTCATACTACTATTTTATTTTCTAAGTGTCATACAAAGAGAAGAAGAAAACAAGATGTTAAATACATCGAAGAAATCGACTTTCTTCTGAATGTTTACTTTCGTAGATAAGATTATTCAACCGAGGTGTGAAACTTTAGCGTAGTATTTTATTTCGTCTAGAGAATCAAGAAGGTTTTAAATCAGACTATATCATTTTACACTAAGTTCGGTGCTATCATTTGCAAATGTGTAGATTGTTCATTTTGAATCGGTATCAGTCATAATTCTTGTCTTTACTTTAGAAAATTCCTACAGTAAACTCAGTTGATTCTATCAAATTGAGTCTACATAAAAAAAACTATTTCTGATCTGATGAAAAAAGTTCTAATATTTCATAGAGCTAGATAATCTGATACTGGAAGACACAACAAATTCAACTTTGCTTTGAATAGATATCATCTTTGTTGAATTTTTTAAATATACAATAGCAAAATATCACTCAAGACTTCCAATTAGATTATAGCTAAGAACATAAAATTTTATTCCTGAATTCTTTTGAAAGTCGAAAAGGCCTCACAAAGAAGATTAATTTTTGTTATATCTGAGTAAAGAAGTTAGTCTCTTCACATATGGTATCTATTCAGAAGAAAAATCTTTTCCACATAAGAAGACTTTCCTTTCGGTTATTTTGGCTTTAAATGTTCGATGAAATTTGTTCATATTTTAGATGGATGAATGAAATCAAGAAAATGTTTTTTCATGTGACATTTACTTTACTAAAACGAATGAATGTATTGATAGAATCTGCATTATTTGAAAGTAAAAGCGAGCCAATATACTACTCATGTTGGTTAAAAACTGTAAGGAAATCTGTTATTGTTTTATGAAAATTGAAGTATATTTTGAACAGAAAGGAAAACCACTCTTCTTACCATAGATAATGATCGACATTTCCTTTTTTTTTCTTCTACTGTCACTCAACTTTCGACTGTAAGTTTTGTCATTCATTTAGGAGTACTCATCATTTCAAAACTGGACGTTCAATAGAACTTGAGCCAGAATTCAAGGTATTCAAGGCACTCTGTAATGAGGAAGATAATATTGAATCCTAATCGATTTCCTTGAAATTCTCAGTTTTTGGAAGGTGACTGCATCTCTTTACATCTGGTTAATTTCTCACCTCTATCAAAATCATTTTTAACAATGAGAGAAAATCTAAAAAGTCTTACAAAGCGTAACTCAAGTGGTTTTTGGCTTCTAAGAATCAAATATGAAATTTATTTACATAGTTGACTCATATAATACGATGTGACATACCTACGAGAGCTTCATGTTCTATGAAACTATTCTTTTTTTGAAAACTCGACTTTTTTTTTAGATCTGTGACAGTTGAAGGCCATAAGTTCAGGTGAACTCCCAGAGATGCGATCGGTTCATGTTTATGTAGAACCGAACCGAATTTGGTTTAATTCAGTATGGTTCGGACTGTAACCAAGTCGATGTCATCTCTGTTCACTGCTCAAAATAACTTTTAAGACCGATTAGCTCATTTCAAAAGAACTGTTGAGATAGTACTCAAGATTAGAACTAATATGGAACTGTAGTGCGATTCTGGAGTTGCATAGACATTTTACTGAGACTAATGTTCATAATTTGTTTTCTAAGAATTTTTCACACTTATTTAAATTTATCATGATCAATGACCGGAAATAACAATACAATTTTAATTATTTATATGCAAGTGGAAACGGCTGCCTAGTGACCAAATTATTTGAGTGTATTATTCAAAATAACTATCGTTGATAAAAAGTGCGAGGCAGATATCTGACAGCACAATAAAGAGCATGGCGGAGAAATATCTAATCCTCAAATGCAAACATAACATGACCGCTACTCTGATTACAGCTTCTTATAATAATATTTCATGTGCTAAATTATAACTATTTCGCGTAGAGCTATAACTTGAATTTTTGGAAGTAGAATGACGAGAAAACAATAAACAGAGTGAAGCTAAATAAATGACAATCATAGAGTTTTTCTAAGTATCTATGCATGTTTTAGTCATTTCACAACAAAGTTTTCTCATAAGAAGATTCATTATTCAATTCTTTAGAAAATTGCGTATTTCTATGCATGAAGACGTACTTTATCGTTCTTTGATACAGGACACAAACGATAACGGGAAAACGCAGAACTTTGTCAAGTTAGTTCTTTTTTACGAACGTTTCATTTTTAAAAGTTTTTTATTATTTCAGTAATATAATTAACTTTATTCTTCTCATATTCCTGACTTGAAAACTTTATTTCATATTGAATAATTTTTACTAATTTGCAAACTGATTGTTGGAAGACCAACAAGAAGTGGTAAATCTCATATTCGTACTAATTATGAAACCTAAGTTTCGTAATTATTTAAAATATCAACTCTGCAAAATTTTGAAAATTTCCATTGATAATTAAAATGTTAATCAATTATTTCAATGTATCTCTTCTGAGTAAAAACAGTTTTTCAACGGAAAATACTACTTGAACTTTAATCATCAAAAAAACACCGATCTAAACCTCTTATAATAGTATATGAATCTTTCGCCCGATATATTTGATCACCTCATCATTTATAAAGCATATATAGATACAGTTTCTCTGTACTGCTGTCTTCTTTTGTCTCGAACCATAGATTGATCATATCTGTAGATATACATGGATAGAATCAAAGAGACTGTTTTGCTCTTAAGCGAAGAACTTTTGATAATCGAACGACTATTTATGAAGTCTCTCACTAACATACAAAGTTGTGATATTTGGATGGGTCTCCGAAATATATGCCATCTTCTTATAGATAAAGTTGGTTTTCAACTTTTATAATCAAGTTCATCTGAAAACAATGTGATAAACATCTTGGACAAATACAAAATATAAACTTATTCAATCAAAAAATTGACTAACTGTGAAAAATACGAAGAATATGTACGAGAAATAATGTCAATGATGTATGTTAGTATGATGGTGTCTTAAAACGAGTCTCGACTATAAATGTGACTTTCGTGCTTCAAGAAAAATGAAATGAATATTTGGCTTTTAAGTAAAGATTAGTGAATAAGAATGGACTGAAGAACGCAAAGAATGGTGGTCCTACATGGCAAAATGCAAGGTTTTGAATAAAAAGCAGAAAGTAGACCTGATACTTTCCTTTCCAAAAGAACAGAACTGAATTTCTCTATGTATTTTAATTTTCTAAAATAATTGATTCAGCTTCCTTTTGGAATTTTTTAGTTTGAATCGATTTGATTTAAAGAAAGCATCACGTAGAATAATTTTTAACTCTTGTCTCAAAAGAAACTTGATTGAGTACTGATTAAAATTTAAACAATGCAAGTCTTCTACACTTTTGTTTTCAATAAAATTATAGATTCTTTTTTGCTAACATCTAATTGAAAGTCAATAATTTATGTTCATTTCAAAAGAAATTTACTCTTCAATTTTCTTGACTCATGACAGTCTGACAAATAATTGAACATTGTTTTAGATCATCCTTTGGCTACAACACGTTATAGTGATATTGTATCTCATGTGTATGAATTGTAATTTTGATGATTATTCAATTGTTATTGGAGAAGTTTATATATGTTGCTATTTTGGATATTTGCTAAATTATCTTCAGAGAAACGTGACGATAAAAACCGAAATACAAGATTGCTCACAAGAAAATAATTTGAGGCTCAAAGATTTATTTTACTTCGTTTTCTTTTAAAGCCTTGTGCGTTTTATCTTATTTTTGACATGTAACTATGATCAATTAATTGAATATTATTTCTATAATATTCAACAATAACCGTTGAGATTTCAACTACAAAAATTTTCATTAGATAACTATTCATAATAAAAGATTCACAGAAAAATTCTGAACTAAACCCATTAAACAGCGAGTGGTTTTCTTTATTGAAAACGAAGTTCACGAAAGTAGAAAGTCTGTTCTTTATCAAATGTTTGATCTATGTTATTCAAATAAAATACTATATCGAAAACATCTAGATTTGAAACGTGTACGTCTTTATACATAAATATGAAAAATAAAAAAAGGTGAATACTTTTTGCTCTAATTAGAGCGAATAATATTCCTTTAAAACTTATTTTTTTCACAGGTGTTAGAAGATAATGGACCAAGAATTGTGAATATACCCATTTACCACAACTTGTTTTTCTCCGAAACAATACCGAAATTGTATCCACATCGGTGGATAATAAAAACGATTAAGACGACTCTGGGTGTGGGTATGATCGATCAGAAAAACCACACCCCCATACATACACACCCATGCCCTCAATTTGCACGAGCAAGCAGGTTTCTGTGGAAGAAAAAAATTTGAAATGACCATAAGTCGATACGGAGGAGCTATGTCGTTATCACTAGTGAACATATCACATCTATGTTTCCTACTTAGCTATCTATATCTTCTGTGTTTCTATGTTTTCGAAAACGACGAGTAATAGATCAGATAAGCATTTGCTTGAAAAACCTAGATTTGATATGTTCACTAGTTATAACGACATAGTTCCTCTGTATCGACTTATGATCATTTCAAGTTTCTTGTTCCAAAGAAAACTGCTTGCTCGTGCAAGTTTAACAAAAAGCATAAAAGAACATGGTACATTTACTAGTAAGAAAGAGCCTAAACATGGAAAAGTTTGATACTTTAGTTATTCGAGACCTAAATGGAGGCAGGTAAAATATTGATATTCGAGATACTCATCGAGGTTTCTGATACATAGAATAGTTTTGAACTTCTTCTCAGGTTGGACACTCAAATATATTCTGTTGCCAGAGAAGAAACATTGAGGTCTTTTGTCAAAACAAATCAGAACTAGGTGATATTTGTCATCAAGAAAACAATTATTCACAAGTATACCGTTCAAAACGTATGGCTTCTCTTCATAGAAAATATTTTTTACGAACTATTCTAGATGAAAAACTTTGAAACTATCAGAGCTTCACTGATTTATTACACTTATTAGCGCAATCTACTTCACTATCAAATATTTCTAGTTGTGGTTCTCACAAGAAAAAGTGTCAGAGGTGTTCGTCTGAGCGAATGCTACGCTCACTGGTTTCTATTTCGTGTTATTTTCACGAACTGAAACAAATTTTAAAAATTTGTTTGCTTTCCGTATTTCTAATTTTTCATAGATTTCTAGAACTGTCATTATTTTTAGAACTTTCGAAGTTTGATTTTCGATGTTGAAGATCCTTTGATACACAATTAAACTATAAAACAGCCAAAAATGCTTTACAACATTCTGTTAACCGTTGTTTTACGACTGAGTGTCTCCCATCATTATTTAAGAAACAGTCAACTATGATCTCCGGCAGCAAGATTAAATCTCTGTAATATCAATCACATCCCTCGCTATGCCAATACATACCAGACTTCGGTGGAATTTTCATTGGTACATCTGCTTGCTGTAGTGAGCTGCATTCTGGTTTACTTGTGGCAGGCTGAATTTGATTGACATCGGATACAGTTACATCGTTATTCGTTTGTAGGCTGTGTAGTTTTTCCGAAGGTGAATAAGTCGAGTCGGTAGTAAATGGGGGCGGAATGAGTAATGGCTCAGGTGATTGAATTTCTTGTAACTGAATAGTGCGAAGACCGTGACCTTGATCAAGAATACCTTTCACATGGAATTGAGTAGCGGCAAGTAAAAGCACTTCGTCTTCGAATGGGTAAAACGAATGCTTGCGAATGTCTTTCGCTGAATGACATTCGATGTTGAACATTGTTCTTGTACCTGTTTTACCCAAAAACTGCTCTGATTGCAGAACCTCGACGGACGTAGTACACGAAGAAAAACCCCACCATACGACAGTTTCGCCTTTTTGAAACTGTGGAGTCAAATCGAGTTTTACACCTCTATACACCGTTAGCTTAGGAATCAAAGGCAAGCGAAATAATGCAGTGAGAAACAGTCGAAGATATAGAAACCACGGTTTCAGTTTTTTTCGATTTGTCGATCGTAGAGCAGCATTTAAAGCAAAATAGAGGCATTTATCCAGCGGCTCCCATCCCATTGAATAGAGCATGATCGCTGCCGATTCATCTTGTGTCAAATTATCAGCTGGCTTCTTGCACTTTTGTTTGGCTGCATGTGCATAACTTTTAACTGTTGGCAGCAGTGAGACTAGTGGCTCAACCGCTCTTTCAAGTGCGACAACAGGCATCTCCTCATAACCACTGATAGGCATTAGAAATTGGATCGGCTCTTCAGCAATATCTGTCAAACGCAGAACACGTTGAGTAGTCTTTTCGTCTTCATCACCTGTGGCCATTTTGAGTGTGTACAAAGGAATTAAATATGGGTAAGATCGATGGGTATCTGAAAATGAATTGACTAAAATGTGCAGACTGAAAAAAACTATCTTAATCTCAGCATATAAAAGAACGAGGTAGTTTAATCCATAAGAGTACGGAAAAAAGGTATTGATTTCATACAACATTTTCTATATTTTGCACGAATACAGACCGTGCAAATATCGGGTGTGTGTGGGTGTGAGTTTGAGTGTGTGGGCATCGGTGTAGTTGTGCGTGAGTTGTGGGTGTTCATTGATGTGGGTTGTGGATGTGGGTATGGGTGAGGATGTAGATTCTCTCTTTACCTACTAACACCTACATCCTATCGACGAGTGGTCCGCAGCTTTTTGGCTTTCCTTTCATACGGGACATTGTGTCATCTAACACTACTCGCCTTGACCTAAAGACATAATTTGGTAAGCTTAGTGTTCTCACAGGCCGTCTTACGGATGCTAAGGCAATTCGTCGCTGGACAATTTTATAATTGAATTATAGTCTTGCAAAAAATTATTCATGCGACGAATTAACCGGTCACCCGTCTTACGAACCCTTATTTGAACTAAATAATGCTCTTGTTCGCATGATTTTCCGTATTGCTTGAAACTTTGCGCTGACATCCTGCTAGATCCGTGTGTGATCACGGCCTCCGTGCGTTAACTGTTACCTGTGTTTGTGAGACTAGACTTGCTTTGCCTTCACTCTTAACGCTTGAGATGCGCTTGAAACTTTCTGATTAGGGATGCACCGATGGCGGTGCACTGGTGGTACGGTGGAACGGTGACATGGTGCGCCGGTCATTTTTTATTGTAGTCCTTTGTCTGTAGTATGCGGTACATCCCAGAAACTCGAGCACTTAATTTTCCGGTGAAAAGTGATCCCTTGTCCTAATAAAGTGATTTTGTAAATGTTTATCAGAAATTTGGGATATACCGGAGGATCAAGCCGGTAAGAGTATAGAAACCTACAGTGGAGACTAGTGTATTTGTACTACCGAATACATCGAGCCCCAAGCCGTCTGAATAATGGTAGAAATCGGTGAGCATCGTAAGTCTTCATGGTTCTAAATTGAGAGTATTAACCTTAACAGTGATAGCCAAAGGTTTTTTCCATGGAATACGACGCTAGGGCAAATGAAACATATCCTTCATACCTGGCGGTAAGGATCAGATTAACAAAAAGGCCGGTAGAACCATGGAAACCTATGGTGAAGACTGCAAGATTGACATTGTTGGTTATCCTGAGTGTCAACGCATCCAAATATTGGCAGAAACTGATCATCACCGTAGATTGCTGGTGTACCAATCGGCAGTATTCGTCTTCCTGGGAATGCTCAAAACTATACAACTGAGTGAACCATACTGTCACACATGAACAATTTGTTTTCAAATATCACTGTGAGCATGCAGCCCGCTAGAAAATCGGTAGAGTCATGAAAACATACGGAGAAGGCCGCTAGATGGATACTACTACTTATTCTGAGCCCCAAACCGTTGGAATAATAGTAGAAGCCGACCATCACCGTAGCGTCATGAAAACCCACGTGATGGCCGATGCATGACCATTACTAGTCACCATTCACCTGAAGGCGTTCGAATAATGCTAGCAACCGGTCGTCACCGTAGATTCCTGATGTCCTAACCGACATAATTAGTTCTCGTCGTGATGATTAAAACTATAATGCTGACTTCGCGATACTACAGTAAATGAAAACCGTGTTTTTCACACATGAGCGGAATGATGAAGTCAGTTATAGAACGGATAGCGCTATGAAAACCTATGGTGATGGCGAATACATGACCATTAGTAGTCATCCTGAACCTCAATATGTACGCGTAATAGTACAAACCGGTAATCATTGTAGGTTTCTAATGACCAAACGGGCATTATTAGTCCTTGTTGTGGTGCTCAAAACTATGATACTGACCGCACGATAGTACAGTGGATGGAAATCGTTTTTTTTCACAGATTAGTGTGATTATGAAGGTGGCTATAGAACGGGTAGAGTCATGAAAAACTACGGTGATGGCCGCTACATGGGCATTAGTGGTCATCGCGAACCTCAATGCGCAACCTTAACGGATTAGTTGAGACCGTATTTTCAAGTTATTTGGAAAGGTATTCTTCATATTGAGATACTCTTACAGGAAAATTTCAACTCGTCACGATTTTTATTTTCTGGCTTTTGTAACGAATAGACAGTACGAAAGCCCGTAACAGAGCTTTCGTAACGGGAGAATCAGGGCTTTCGTAACAAATTTTACAGGGTGATCGTAACGGGTATTTTGATATGTACCATTACAGAGCTTTCGTAACGAAAAGCATGTAATTTTTGCAAACTAAGTCCAGCTATCATCCTCATTCTCGTTACGAAATCCCTGTTGCTTCGTTGCGAAAGTTCTGCAACTGTTACGAACTTCCTGTATTAATCGTTACGATCGCCCTGTAAATTTCGTTACGAAATCCCTGTATTTTTGGATATCCCTATTTTTGGTGTTACGAAAGGTCTGATTTTTCCTGTTTGTTCAACTCGTCACGTGACGAGTTGAAACTTTCTCACTCTT
>CAJNOP010000510.1:72471-101518 GCA_905250075.1 Rotaria sp. Silwood1
CGTAAATTTGAAAGTATTTCTCTTGAGTGTAAGACAAGTCGGCTTATCCCATGATATAGCTCGACTTATTTCACGATGACTTTGATAAGGATATCAAATCGAGTTATCTCTCTGATTTATTTTTCCAGCAGGAAGATTCGAGTTAACTCATGAGACAAATCAACTTATCTCATGTGATAGCTTGAAATCGCTATACTAAACAAATATCTTAGTGAAGTGAAACCACTGAGCCCATGTAACAAGTGGAACCTTTGAATTTAATACGATAAGCCTAATATTTGAACAAAGTGTAATAAAAAGATAAGTAATAACAGAGAATTGTATTTTTCAAAGATTCAGTCTTTATTTGCGACTACATTTTTTGAACAAAATCCATTCGCTATCATATCATTTCGTGTGCCTCTATAATGGAATCCATATGTTCCCTTAAACGGTGCCCACAAATACTCTTCAATTATACTTTTCAGAGCAATTCTTTCTTTCGATAAACAATGAAACGGTATAAAATCAGTACTCCTTACAAGTAGCGATATGACATTCATTTCTTTCTCTTTTCTTTCAAACAAAAGTATCCTACTACAACCGTTCGTCACCTGCAAAAATGATTCAAAATATTTTTTTTTCGTATTTGTTAGCTTTGTCTGCACCGTGATTTCTTCTTTCTCTGGTAAAAGATTTTTTATGATGAATTTCTTTTTCGTTTGACACACTTCTTTTAATGATGAAATGTTCTTTTATGGTGAATGTGTTTTTTTTCAGTGAACTGTTTTGGACTATTTCTCACCAATAAATGAGGCTGTTGTTGCGTTCGAGTCTTTAGCGTCAAGTGAGCTTCAACGCTTGTATCCTGAGAAATCTTTTGGCTGTGCGTGTGGGTGTAGGGTGTGGATGTGGGTGTGGGTGAGTGTGGGTATGGCTGTGAGTGAGTGTGAGTGTGGGGCACGGGTATGTGGTTGGGTGTGGGGGTATGCGGATGTGGATGGATGAGTATGGATCTGAGGCGTAAGTATGTGGGTGTGTGGGTTTGAGTGTATGGATGTGAGTTCTTTCTTCCATTCCCACCCACACCCACACCCATACCTACACCCACACCGTATATGATGAGCATTGGTAACTAAACCACCATCAGGTCCAACACGGCAGCACAACTTAAATCTAAACGTTCTTTTATATTTGTTGAAATAACAGTTTATTTAAGAACACGATATAATAAACATATATCGTTACCGATCAGATTGTTCTGCAATATTCATAAAACGATTTTGAAACATTGATTATCTAATTAGATCAAGTTCAGTTAAATCAATATGTTTTATATCTAAAAGAATATGATCACAATCTCTCACTGTAGATTGACAATTTGGTTCAACAACAATTCTACTATAATTAACAATTGAAATGATATGTTTCTGTTTCAAGATAATATTTACATATAAAAAAAAAAGAATATTTATCAACTAGGATCAATAATCATTGATGGACCTGATATATGATCATTATCATATTATTCTTCAATAAGATAAACAGCTCTTTCAACAAAACCTTGTTCGAAATAACATTTTACTTTCTAAAAAAAAAAAGAAATGTTCGAAAATCTTGAAAAAAAAATGCCATCGAAGAAGATAATCACTCTTGATTTAACCTGTTGGGGGCGGACTTATTTTTTTTATAAAAAATGAAATTGTGTTGCCAAAATTAATTATATTTTCAAAGTCATTAATGGTCATAATTATTGCCCATAGACGTCATTTAAAACGTGCAGCTTGTTTATTTTGAAATGAAAAAAAGCGTAGGAAGAAAAAAAACTAAAAGTTTATCAAGGTATGAAATTGTTCAAAGCAACCAACTACGCAAAGGCTCACATCACAATCTTTACACATATAACGTGAATTTGTTCTCTTTTTAGGTCTTCTATTAGTATGTGCATATACAACACATTGTTTCTGAGGACTTTTTCTTTCCGTTGTTTGAGGTATGAGAGAAGGAAAATGTCGAGTAGGGAGCCGAGTTGGTTAATAGTCGTGTACAGGACGCCCAATTGTAGGTTTTGGAATATGATAGGTTTGTAAAATTTCACGTATAAGTTGCAAACGAAAACTCTAATAATTCAGGTCTCTTTCCAGTTTCCGTTTTGTAAAGCAAATATGAGTTGAGGACTGATAAATCAAGCATATGAAAAAAATAATTTTCTATACCATTTGAGCGATTTTCTTGCACATTCAGCAAAACTAGTTTGTAGGGAAACTTTGTCAATTGCCCCTCTGTTAGAATTATAGTCAATTATCGAAATTGGTTTTTGAATCGGTTGTTTAGTTTTTGGATCGTTTTTGCCAGTAAATCCCATATGAGGTTGATGGATAGTAGATAGCATTATAACTTCTCTTTTATCATACCATTTTAGTGCCAGCATGTTGTTTGTGCTTTTATAAACTTGTTGACCCTTCCTAATTTTTTCTTCGAACTTAGGTAAATCCACTCTATTTACTGTTACAGGACCACATGCGCCAGTTGATCATGCATGCAATGTTTCAAAAAGTGTAGGACTTGTGAACCAACTATCTGAGAATAAACTATGACCTTTATCTAAGTATGGCTGCATCAAAGTCATAACAATTGAACCAGAAACTCCAACATCTCGATATTTCATCATGTCAGTAGTGGTTTCTGTGTAAATCATGAAATCTAAAATCATTCGTGTGCAAACATCAAAGATGAAGTATATTTTGATTCCGAATCTGCTCCTTTTAGATGGAATGTATTGTTTGAAACTAAGTCGACCTTTCTAGAACATCACGCTTTCATCAATACACAAATTTTGATAAGGAACTAAAATTTTTCTGAATCTTACACGTAAATAAGTAATTATCGGCTTGATTTTATATAGTTTATCATCAGATGGTTGATATTCGTTGCCATCGAAGTGTAAAAATCGTAGAAGTAAAAGAAATCTGTCCCTACTGATGATATCTGCAAACATAAGGGTGTGGGTGTGGGTATGGGTGTGGGTGGATGTAGGTGTGGGGTATGGGTGTGGGTGGGGTGTGGGTGTGTGCGTGTGGGTGTGGATGTGGGGTGTGGGTGTGGGTCGGTGTGGGTGGGTGTGGGTCGGTGTGGGTGGGTGTGGGTGTAGATGTGGGTGTGGGTGTGGATGTGGGTGTGGGTATCGTATTACTGTATTCTTAGTCACAGCCACACTCTATGTACTACTATTGTTTTATGCAAGGTAAATCAAGTGATTTATAACACTCATGCTGAAAAATTAGAGACTCTAAATGGTAGAAAAAAAATATTTATTCTCATTAAATAATACTTACCACTCATTGAGATGATCAAATGAACTGAATAAGAGAGAAAAATATTTTTATTTTTTTATATAATAATAGTTATTGTTGAAATTTATTGGAACATTGCCGATTAATCGAAATTTATTGTAATATCCCACAGATCAGGGTGTGGGTGTGAGTGTGGATTTATATACGAGTATGGAGCATTGCTGTGCGTTTGGATACTGGTTTTACTGTGGCTGAAGCATGCATGTTCTCATATTTCAAACTTACAACGACATACCAACGGTCACACCCATAACATCTGGTTTATACTTTACATAGTGTGGTAGTTGTATGTCAGAAGAAAAAGACGAATTTAGCTTACAGGAAGTTAAAGATGCTTATCTACATCATACAAAAGGATACTGGTTGAAAACTAATAATCATTTCATCTGGCTAGCCTACAACTATAACAGATCGAATTATAATAGTTTGGAAAAACAATCTGGAATTATTGCATTGTACAGATTTAAATTTGATAGAAGATTATACAATGGAAGTTCAAGTGAAATTGAAGGTGGTAATCAAAATCCCAGTGATAGCTTCATAGAAGCGAATGTAAAAGTTGTACTTAAAATTCTGATTTATTTATTAGGTAATTTTTCAATCACTTCGTACATCTACTAAATAAATTTACTCTTGCTCTGACACTTCTTTGTTTGAGCTAACTAATCAGTTCTACTTTAGTTCAGGATATGACTTATATGCAGAGGCATATCCAAGATGGAAAAGATAACTTGTCAATTTGCTCAATGCGTAGAAAAAGTTCGTCCATACGAACTTTCCTAACACTAGACTTTGCTTAAAGCGGATTTCGACTAGAACTTTTTCTCTCGAAGTAATAACGCGACTGTTGAGATTGTTCTCTATTATCGATTCCTGCTGCAGTATAAACAATAGTGAATTATAATTCATGTCAATAAACAAAGTCGATTATATTACAGAGGGTGAGGGTGGATGAGTTTTTTCTACTGAATAGTCTCCTAGCTGCCATGATACTAACGTTTTGTCCTTGCTAAAGGTCTCAATAGATGGCTTGAGATAAAGATAATAGTTGATGTATCTTTTCATTTTTGTGCCTAGTTCTTATCTTGATATATTTCAGGAAAGAAAAATATAAAAGAAAGTCGAATTGATATCATTTCTTTCTTTTTGGTTAAAAACTTGTTGTTAACTTTGCCAAATGAAGTCTGATACTACAGAAACAGCTTTTATACTACCAATAAATGAAGCAAGACCAACTTATGTATTATATCCACGTCGATTTTATATTTTATTTATTTTTTCATTTCTTGCTTTTAATCAATGTCTTATGTGGTTAACATTTTCACCAATTGCAAGAAGTACAGAAATTTATTATCATATTGGTGAATCTACTGTTGATCTTCTTCTTAATTGGGGATCGATTATTTTTATTCCATGTTTACCATTAACTTATATACTATTGAACAGACGGCATGGCCTTCGACACTGTGTTATATTGCTTGCAATCGGTAATTTTATCGCAGCACTCGTTCGCGTTATTCCTGTAGTTGTAACAAAACCATCAAGTCCAAATTTTACTTCCATTGCTTTACCATTTTTACATATCGGTCAAATAGTAAATGCTGCTTGTGGTCCACTAGCTTCGGCACCTGTTTCACAACTTTCTTGTCTTTGGTTTGCTCCACATGAACGAACACGTGCAACAACATTTGCTATATGTCTTAGTAATTTTGGTGCAACTGTTGGTTTTGTTATTAGTCCATTTATTGTTTCTTCACCTGATTATGTTCCTCATCTTCTTTATGTTCATTTAGGTCTTGCATTTATTTCTTGTGTATTTGCTCTACTCTATTTTCCTCCACAACCACCAAGTGCACCTTCAGCAGCAGCTGAATTACTTATTCTTCATTCGATTAATAAACAAAATAATAATTCATTGAAAACATTCATGAATGATATTTGGCGATGCTTAACAACACCTTCATTTGTGCTGCTCACAGCAGCTAGTGGTACTCTTTCCGGTACATTTGGTGCATGGACAAGTCTATATGATCTTATTCTCAAACCTGAAAATTATACTGAACAACAAGCAGGGAAATAGAAAAATGTCGATAATAATCGAAATCTGCTTTTTGTTTTTTTAGGATGGTTTGGTTTTGGTTCATCAATAGCTGGAATAATTGGTGGTTTATGTTTAAGTTTTCTTGCTGATAAACGTCGTTTTCAACATTCGTTAAAAGTTCTTATTGTTACTTCATTTGTCGGTTGTTTAATATCGATTGTTTGGTTTCAATTATCTGTTCGTACATTTTTCTATGATAAACCAATTCTTCCATCAACTGCTGTTACTATTGGTTTATCAATTGCATTAGCTGGTCTCTTTTTTGGTGCTGGTTCACCATTGATATATGAAGCTATTGCTGAAATAATGTTTCCTTTGCCAGAATCTTTATCAGCATCAATTCTTGTTCAATGGGTTAATATTACCGCACTTATTCTTTTATTTATTGCACCTAATCGATATAAATTAATGAATTTACTTGTATTAATTGTTATAATTACTTGTATTGTAATGGTATTATTAGCACGATTTTCTTATAAAAGGCGTGACGAAGATGAACGAAAACGACTCCAAAAAGAACAAGATCAAATATTAGGTCATGACTGTTAAGTCCATATAGAAATGGTGTTATTAATCAACCACAATATGGCACATTTTTGTAGAATCGTCCGGAAATGATAAAAATGAGACTTTTTCTATATAATTCGACGTGAAAAAGCCTACTTTACAAATCTACATTCTCAGTTGTTCGATTTAAACAGAGTAATATAAAAAAAAAAAGATTTTTTCTTTCTTCAAACAAAATTAGTGCACACAGCAAACTACTACTATTTGCTGATACTTGTTGAAACAAGTTTATGGTCCGATCTCAGTCATTCTTAGATGGAATAAAATTTCAAGTATAGGATCTTGTAGAACAATGTTCACTCTGCAAAATCTTATATGTCACCAAACAGTAGATTGCAGATTAAGAGAATTTTCCACCCCCCAACATTGGGTCCTGTTTTGCCATGCCTGCAAATGAAGTTCAAAAAAGATTTTTCGCAAGTCAACGAATAAACGAAAGCGGCATAACGGATGGGCAAAATTTTTGCATTCATTTTGCTTTCGCTAGTGCTTCGCAACGAATCATTATTTTAACTTCATTTTTTAGTATTGGAAAGAGCAATATCTGGATTTCCATCACTCTCTAAATATCAATATTTGTTCGTTGTCTACTTTTATAGTTTTTCATCGTGACAACGTAATTAAGTAGACAACGAAAAAATATTACTATTGACAGAGCGATGGAAATATTCCTCAATCATAATGAGTATTATACAGATAGACGGATCGATAATCGATTTTTTCAATGGTGAAAACTCGAGCTCGATACCTCTGGACAAGCCGAAAGTTATCCGAAAAATGGCGAAGATGAAAAGAAAATTAATACAAAACGTTTGCTTCACCCGTTAGACGAAAATTTTCACATGACTACTTTCTCGATTTTCTAAGTCCACCACGAGAAAGTGAAATAGCAGAAGTAAATACAATACAGTTTTCATAAAAATCTAGAGCAGAGAATTCTCCATCAATGTCAAATATATGATATACGCCAATCAAATGTGACGAACATAACCTACACAAATCGATAAAAGTCTGCAACAAAAATATAAGATGACAGTTAGATGAATGAGAAACAATTTATCTTTTAAATTTGTACAAACAAGACAATTTGAGTTGAGAACAAAACAAGAAATATCTGATAAACTTTGAATCTTTTTCACTGAGATTAGTTCCGTTCCTAAAAAACACGAGCCGAACTCATCTCTGGCAGGTATTGATATCGTTGTTAAAACAATGTTGATAAGGTCGCATCGCTTTTGAAAAATTTTTCATGTGCCATTTATAACTAAATCTAGTTAGAAATTAGTACTGCTGAAAAAACATGGACGGATAAAAATTCATTTATACGAACTCTTGTTCGAATTGGTACACTTTTTAATGGTCATACTAGCTTTGATAACAATTGATGTAGCAACCATTGGATTAGATCATGTTCGATGCCGTATTTTAACTACTTCAGAAGAACCTATTCTTTTTACTAAGTAAAATGTAAACATTGGATCAAAATAAGTGCTATTCTATATGTCATATAGAGAGTCATTCAATTTCATGATTTGGTCGATTATATCGCAAGTAAATTATTGAAATTTCCAATAACTTGTGTTCCAAAATCTTTAAAACTACAGTCTATTTAAGTAGAAGTGGTAATGGAGAAAATAGATAAAATTATTATGAAATCAACGTTAAATAGCATATATAATATTGATGGCAAAAAAGTATATAACATGAAAGAAAGAATGGATTCATTATTGGAAATATGTCATGAAAACAAATCAATCTTGAATATGCTATTAATAGATAAAGTTGTCAATGGATTCAATACAGACTATCTGAAGGCGCTTGAATATTTAGAAAAAGCACTAGCTACGAAAAAGAATGCTTTTGTTTTGAAGCCATTATGCCAAGGCTGCCAATTACAAAGGTGTCGAATGAGGGTGTGGGTGTTCACTAAGAGACACTAGCACCCACACCCTTTGAATTTATTTTCCAATTTTACCTAGAAGAACAGCACAAGATCGATGGCCTATAATATTTAGTATAATATTAATCATGATTAAATTATTAATAAATCATTGGAGTTATCGATGGTTTCTGAAATGTGAAATCGGAGTCAGTTATCAAAGAATTTTTCTGTTTTATTTATCTTTAATAACAATATCGTATGTTCTTGAGATTGAAATGATTTTCATTCGGGTTTTAACTCTAGATAAATATATATATATATAGTTCGATTAGGTTTGGTCTGAAACATCAAAATGCAATCAAATGCGCCCTAGTCCTTTTAAAATAAGGTCTTTTTTGTGACGATGTTACAGCAAAATTGATCAAATTTTATTTCACGAATAGCTCACTGTAGAGGATGGAACAAAAGTTTATTATTTTGCCAAAAGACTGGTCGTAATTGAGAGTTTACAAAATATTTGAAAGGGGAGGGAGGAGTTCGGAACTCAACGTCAAGGTGTACAGTTAGGCTCAAAATAGGATACAAAAAAACTGTAATAAACAATATACCGGTTAGTACTAAAAGTACACACTTTTAGAGGTTCAAGAAAGTCATTTTTTAGAATAATGAGATATATTTTTCTACACTTTCAAATGTGCTCTATAACTTAGCATAAACATTTATTTAGAATTTTCAAATAGCGCGTCACATGGACAAGCCGACATATTCTCATGCAGTCGAAACTGCTCTATGAAACCTAATTAACAAAGTCGAAAGGTGTCGTAACTGCTTGACGCACCTCTCACTCTCACCCTCAAATTCAATTCTGTTAAATTTATTTCATGAATTGAGTGGCATAAATCTGATGTATACCGTCAAAAATAATAATTTTATACAATTAATAAATCTCCATTAAAAAATAATGTTCTTATGATTGATAAATTTATTGAATAATTTCAGTACAACATCAAAAGCTTTGACAAAATTAATTCATTTCTCTTTGAATATCCTTAGTTTTTCTTTTCTTGATATATGTTAAATATTTTGTTGAAGAGCTTCGGGTTTAATTCGATTTTTTTTATGTTCATAAAGTTTAGCAAAAATAATTGCTAAACAACGAGTTATAAGAACTAATCCACCATAAAGAGAAATGAGAAATATTATTGTTTGAGTTACATCATGAGTTTTAATATAAGAATATGAACATGATAATGGTTGACATTGACTAAAATAATTTTCATATGATAAATTACTTTTATACTCTTCAATCATTAAATTATTTAAAATTGATTCAATTGTTGAATTTAAATTAAATTGACTTTTTTCCAACGTTGACATATTTAATCTTGTAAAATTTCCATTTGAATCAATACAATTTTGATCATAAAAACGGTAAAGTTTTCTTTGAAGAATAGATTTCAGTGGATAACAACCACTCATCATACCTCCTGATGATTGAGTACATTTAAATGATAATCCACAATTACATTCACCATAACTTACAGGTACTGTATATGCCTGTAAATAAGGAGAAAATGCACTTTGAGGAACATATTCCCAATTAGTCATTAATCCACTCATAATCATATTCAAACCAATTATTTCACGAATTAAATTAAAAAGATTAATAAATGATTTAGATGCAGTTAATTGAAGTCGATTTAGAATTATTTCGATTTCTTCAATTAAAAGATTTTCAGATAAAAGCTGAGAATTAATAAAATAACTTGTCAATAAATGCGAAAGGATATGATTTACTTTTTTTTGTCTAAGTTTACAAAGTGAAGAAAGTAAAAGAAATTGTCCAGGAGCTGAATAACGATAATCATCGAATGAAAATCGACGAGAAAGATTACCTTCACCATAAATATAATGAATCCATTCATCAGAAATAAACTGACTTGAACATGAATCATGAAAATGAAGTTCAATATAAAGAAATGTTTCATATCGAATAGGTATTTGTGAACAAGAACATTAAAGGGAATAAAAATAATCTTTTAATAAATCTTTATAATTTGAAAGTGATGGTTTTATTATTTGAAGAGTAACTGATTTTGGTTTATAAGCAGAAAATAGAAATATTAAGTATAAGACTAGTACAAGAAAAATCAAATGAAGTCGATTAATATACACTGTTGAGTATTACAAACAAATAAGCTTTTTATCATTGTTATAAATCCACTAAAAGAATTATTATTAATTATACTTTCAATAACTCGAAGAATAATTAAAGTAAGTAGTTTTAATTCCAAAGGTAAACCACCAAAAATACCAAGAATTGGGGTATGGGTGTGGGTGTGGGTGTGGGTGTGTTTGAGGGTGTGGGTGTGGGTCTGTGGGTGTGGATGTGGGTGTGTTTGAGGGTGTGGATGTGGGTGTCGGTGTGGAGATTCTCGTCATCTACACGGACATCCATACGGACACCCACATCCACGCCTGATTTTAAACTGTGCCACTTTAATCGATTTTAATTTCGTAATCCAAAAAACGCTTTTTTTCTCGAGATTTAGTCGAGAAATTGATATTTTTGATGATTTGTTTTGGACTCCTCAGCCCGACAAATAGTAGCCATATCACTGGAACAATCTTTGGCATACACCCTATGCCTTGCGGGACAATGCTAGTCAGGACTTAGTGACACTCTACAATATCGGTTAAAATCAATTACGTTCGATTTTAATCGCTTATAATCCAAATTACCAATTTGATTATTGTGAAACACAATCAACGTTTAAATCAATTTAAATCATTATCTACTTCCGCCAGCCGTTGAAATGCCATTCGAGTCATCCATTCAACACATTCTCCATCACCACATGAGTACCTCTGTACAGACTCAGATGTTCATTATATTCGATTGTGTTCGGTATGAACGGGCAGTGATCTCCATAATTACGAGAATATCAGTTCAATCCATACAATGTCGATCACCTCTCAAAATAATTGACATAGTGAAGAGAGTCTGGACGATTCGACATTTACTCATGATCAAACCAGAATTCCTCAGCAATATACATTCCATTGATGCAACGAAATTCTTCATCTTCACATTCATTGAATTCTAACTAGACACAATTTTCTTCATCGATCCCATTCGAACATCCCTGCACACCATCTCAAATCTCCCTTCAATCAACACACAAAGGACTTGAATTACAAGATAATGTCTGATAGCAGAGAATGTCACCGTATCTCTGTAGATCCCATGAATCACCAATCTCCTTTTGATGAAACTGAGCTCTGATCGCTTCACTAAAATTGATTTTACAGTGGACCAACTGATATTGACAATACTTGCCGAATATGTCCAACTGTGTGCGTTGGCAGATCAATTGATCATCGTTTTCTTTAATTAGTGATCGATTCTAGTAAATACTTGCATAAAGATCGAGCATTTTTACACTTGAACTCCACTTGAGAACTTCATTCGTTTCAACACGTTCATCGAGATGATCAAGAAAAGATTTCTTCACTCCTTCATTTCTACATTGTGTTGGTTGCCGAATTAGTGCGACATTTTCCTCTGGACTGGTGCCCTACAGGTTACGAGAGTCACAGGGTAGGGCTAGGTTACAAGAATTTTTACAGGGCAGGTTACAGGTTGCTGGGGTCATAACCGGCCAACTTGTGATAGTGATAGTAATGTCGACATGCGTAGAAGATTTCAAGACTATGAGATAAGATTTTGCATTAGATTAAATCATATACAAATGTTTTCGACATGTAATGCGATGATCTTCTTGTTCTTCGTCGAAAATGATAAAATGGCAGCTAGATTAGTTAGAAAAAACCTTACATCAGACTATAAAAGAAAATTCTTGCAATTACACTACAGGGCAGGTTACAGGTTACGAAAATGTTGTGCCCTGCAGGCCACTACTCTGGGCATTGACAACAGGGAATTTCTTCTCCATACATGTATGTCTAATAAAAAATATCCTCACCATGGATCCTTTATAAGAGACCCTGATGTGTGACGCAGGTGAATCTAAACTCTATTTCAAAGAGGGCCATGCCTACAAAGTTCTACCAATCTTGATAGTTTGAAGTCATTTGATGTTTGTTTGCGGTTTTATGGCTGAGTTTTCATGAAAATATACATATTTAAAATCGCAAACAAAAATTTATCCCGATTGGGATCTGGAAAAATGTCGGTTTTCTCGCGAAACCTCTCATAAATATCTATCCAACCAAGAAAATGGCATGAAGAGACTATTCGTCACTAGTACAACATGCTGTAATTTCATCTCGGCGGCAAAAACTTTTGGCAATCCTTCTCATACGACGAACTTCAGCATCGAACAAACGTTTTGTTAGATTATTTTTCTTCTAGTAAAAAAAAGACAATGACAAAGTTCAACAGTTTTCATCCACTTATTTTCTCTGGAGCTAAGTACATTATTGCATTGAAAAGTCGATGACAACTCTGCCGCTAATTTTATTGTTGATCATATCATCGAAGATTTGATTAATTTCTTCCAACTTGCGCTTTTCTACTTTGCAGATAATCTTACGTAATTTGGCCAATTCCAATGCTTCTTGTAAGTCTTTACGTGTGCCAACAGTGGAACCAATCAGTTGGATTCCACGCAAAATACAATCAATGGCGGATATAGACATTTTCCCGGCGGGCAACCCAATACCCACGATACGACCGCCACGTTTCACCGATTTGAATGCTTCCTCATAGGCTTGAATCAAAGGAACAGCAACGATTGTTGCTTGAACACCTCCCACTTTTTGTCGAACCCATTTGCCATGCTGATCACTTGGACCATCATAAACTAAACAATCAAATAAAAATAGAAATTCGATTTCTGATAAAGCTATTGTGAACTGCATGGATCCTTCAATATTGAAAACTTCAGAATTCATTCAATTCTTTTATGCTGGTGATTGAATCTATTTGAAGTAAAAAGGCTATTTGTTGAGTAAAGGCAGTTCGAAGAGATCAATGCATGTTTCGAACCCCAAATCGTATATTCTAGCTAGTGAACAAGTTCGTTACAATTCTAGTTCATACTTGCCTTCTTCAGCACCCATCGATTTGGACAATTCCACAGCAGCCTAAAAAAATTGGCAACAATGAGTTTATAGGTACTGAATTGCATTGCAAAACTCCTCGACTCATAGGACATTAATGTCTAGGTTTTTAATATGCATTCTAAATCCTACTTTGTCATTTGGAGCCACAACAGTCAACACTCGCATTCCCATAGCCACAGCATATCTCACAGCGACAGATCCTAAACGACAATCGCACGCAATCTCATTGTTCTCAGTAAATGAAATGGCATATGTATTTTACCAAGGCCACCTACACCCACAATCGACACCCATTCACCAGCTCGAACCTTAGACACTTTTAGAGCTTTGTATGTAGTGACACCCGCACAATAAAGTGGTGCGGACGTATATGGATCCATGCCATCAGGAAGCTTAACAGCAAAATCAGCATCCATCAGAACATATTCCGCAAAACAGCCATCCATTGAGAAACCAGAATTTTGCTGCTGTTTACAAAGTGTTTCTCGTCCTGTCAGACAATATTCACAATGTAGACAGGTTTTGTGTATCCATTGCACACCGATAATATCTCCTTTTTTCAGGTGATCACGAACATTCGAGCCCAGCTCGACGATCTCACCAATTCCTTCATGACCCAAGATTCGAGGTAACCGAGGTCGTCCAGGAAAATCTTAAAAAAACATGAACACTAGAATATAATTTGCAGTCAACAGAACGATGATCATACCTCCTTTCGCTATGTGCAAATCCGAGTGACATACACCACAAGCAATATTCTTAACCAAAACATCATTGGGCCCTGGTTTAGGAGTCTCAACTTCTTTAATTTTCAGAGGTTCCGAGAAACTTGTCAACACAGCAGCTTTCATCGTCTGAGACACTGTGTGAAAGAGCTTGCCAGAGCAGCTCTTAATAAGGCTAAAATATGGAACTCACATAAACATAGGCTACTAAAAAAGTACAACAAAAGCCCTGAATATCAAAATCATCATTGCACTCCGCGGAAGAAGCGAATTCTCTGAATGAGTTCGATTCGCTCGTTCCTTGAGAGAGACCACAACTGAGAATAGTAAATCAATGTTCAACTGATATTATTTTAAAATGAACAGTATCTGCAAGGATCTGCAACGAAATACGATGATAGCATACCGCTGATATTGGCATTGAATATAGTGATAGCATTAGTGTTCCGAACAAGCAAGTCACTCAAAGAGTCAAACATTCATTCTTCGTGTCTATTCAACTACGCAATGTTGCACAAGTAAGGGAAAACTGAGAGTCCGAGTATTTCAAAGGTACGCAGAGAGATTGACCTACATATGGATTGTCTGAAGGACAGATAGAATTGGAGACGTACACGACAGAGCAGATGAAGCATATACTATGGACAATTGATAAACCTTTCCCAATGGTTCGAGTCAATACTGATTGTCGGAATATACGACCTACATTCTCATGCATCAAATATATGCAAATTCTCTCAAACCTCGTGTTCCCTTCTGTGTTGAATATTCAGGATCATGATGACGTAGTCGTCGATCGTCACTCATGCCTTTTGGATATCCCGATAGGTCTGTAAATATCTGTGAAAATAGTGAAATAACAGTTGCAATAGAAATCCGATAGAATACAATAGGATTTCTGTCTGCGTTAAATATAGTGTGGTGCCTGATCATCCTGAATTCGATACGATCCGCTTTGTGTGAGTACATGAAAAAAATCCTAACTGAGCAAATAGTTTAGAAATCAAGCTAATAAATGCCTGATTATGATGTGAAAAGCGATGGTTATGTTTTCATTGTAGACGTAGACGCACGTAAACGACATGTTTACAACCCTAAACAATCGTTGTCCCACTTGGCTGTAGTATTGGTCATCAATATTTTTCTCGTTCCCTTCAAAAAGTTCGGATGCAGCAAGATCTTGTGCACATTTTCTTTCATTCTGCACATGAGCGCATCACATGTTATCTTGACCTATTTATTCTTTTTTTTTATGCCTAATATCAGATCAGCCCGAGACCATGTCCTCTCATTTGCGAACATAAAATCGAAATTAAAAATCTCTTAAATTAAATTTCAGTTGTTTTTTAAATTTAATTTATTGAAATTTAAAATACTTAGGGTGTACCAAAAGTTCTGATCATCATATTTAAAAGACTTTTTCGATAAGGTTTCCTATTCAAAAATGAGAAACCAAATACACCATGTTGTAGAGTTTTTCGAGATGCATCGAGTAGTATATAGTAAATTCTATTTTCATAAGACTCTGAAAGAATTAGAATCAATTTACTGATAGACGGCTACATATCCACATGCATCCATACTAGCACCTATACTCAACAATGATAAATTAATGAATATTGTTGTCCTTGCTATTAATCAAAAATATTTGTAAAATGCCTTTTCTCACATATGACTTTGTAGAACTTTTAAAGGACTACAATCTCATATGCGTAGCATCTCCGATCATCTTGTGGATGTGAATATGGATGGATGCATGTGTGAATGTGTAGTCGCCTATCAGTAAATTGATTCTAATTCTTTCAGAGTCTTATGAAAATAGAATTTACTATATACCATTAGATGCATCTCGAAAAACTCTACAACATAGTATACTTGGTTTCTCATTTTTGAATAGGACGCCTTATCGAAAGAGTCTTTTAAACATGGTGATCAGAACTTTTGGTACACCGTAAGTAATCTTAGGTCTTAAATTTTCGGTTTTGAAATTTCAAAAAAATTTACTGATAACAATTTTAAAACAAATTATAATTTCAATTATATTTTTAAACTGGTTGAAATTTATAGAGTTCGCTAAAGATTGAGTTTCATTATTTCAATTTAATGAGCTTTAATTTGTAGAGTGCGCCAAAATATAGTAGTCCTTTTTTTTATTTTTAATTGACTGCGATTTATTGACTTTGTCAGACATAATTGTTACTATTAATGTCATCAGCGGTTTTTGATTTTGAACAGACTATATAATTATGATAGTAAATTGGAATCGAACATTAAAAGGAGATCACTGATTGAGGTGCAAAAGCATTTATAGACAAAAATCATAAATACAAAACATGATGTTCTAAAAAAGACGGCTCAGAAATATAGATGTTAATGAGCGTCTTCTCCTGACGAACACAGTTCGATTCGTTCGCACTACAGTCAGAGCAAATATCAAATTATCACAACAAGTTATGATACAATCTCCTTAAAAACTCGCTTTGTCTTGAACTGAAATCGTTCTTAGTGCAGTCAAAATCGACGACCCTTGCTCGTGCACTATGAGTTTTAGTTTATCCATAACAACAGAAAAAAAACTGCTAGTACATTCTATTTTTGACTTCCATTAAAATTCTTGGAAGCTAGATTCAAAGGAAACTTTTAATTCAACAAAAACCTAACGTCCTCTAAAAATTACAGCAATGATACTAAATTTAAAAAATTTCTCTGATCAAAAACTTGCGCCCTCTACAAATTGCAGTAACTATCTATGGGCACCGTTTAAGGGAAAATATAAGCACCATTATAGAGGTACACATGTTTAATCTGATTGGTTACATGACTTGGAACACATCGTGTTGTATTATATTACTTATTAAAATATGTCAATAATTGAAAAAAAATAATTTAGTACAGAATTTTTTTATAAATTTAAGTAGATGCAGATTGTCATCGAGATATTCCATTTTGCCAAAATTTCGGATTATATTATGAGACAAGTCGACTTACCCTATAGCATAAGTGAAAATAATAAGTGAACCAGTATCAATGTCTCAATTGAAAATATTGACTAATCCTATAGGGTAAGTCGACTTGTCTCATAGGATAAGGCGCTTCTTTGAACTGAAGCATTTTTACTCAGTTAGGTATTATTTCGACTTATCCTATGAGATAACTCGACTTGTCCTATGAGATAAGTCGCATCGTAGG
The DNA here is from genome assembly GCA_905250075.1 of Rotaria sp. Silwood1. Lineage (NCBI taxonomy): Eukaryota > Metazoa > Rotifera > Eurotatoria > Philodinida > Philodinidae > Rotaria > Rotaria sp. Silwood1. The sequence goes on from CAJNOP010000510.1 coordinate 89,356, forward strand.
TTTTGGCAACTTATTAATATTTCGAGTTATCTCATGAGACAAGTCGACTTATCTCATAGCATGACTTGAATTCGGCACTAAACAAATATCTCAATCAAAATATAGGAGTAAATTGGTAGCATAAGTTGAACATTTAAATATGATCTTAAAAATCTCAAAAATGAATATATTATGATAAAAATAGAAGTAATAATACATAATTTTATTTTTCAAAAGTCCATATATTCTATTTATGGCTAGATTTTTGTGCTAAATCGGTCGCCATTAAATGATTCCATGTGCCTCTATAATGGTGCTTATATTTTCCCTTAAACGGTTGTGTCCCTTAAACGGTGCCCACAACTATCTGAGTCTTAAAAAGTTTTTATTGCGAAAAAAACTAACGACCTCTATAAATTGCAGCAGGTTTCGTAAAAAAAATAAATTTTTATAAAAATCTTTTAAAACAATTTACTTTCAATATTCGTTCACAGTAATCGAGTTTTTAAAAGTTAAATATAAATTTTAATCGTTTTACAAAAATTGATAAGATTATCAAATTTAAATGAAAGGAAATTTTAAAAATTTTAATTTACTTAAAATTTATTTTCTTTATGTTCGCAAATGAGAGGTAGCCGCACGAGACTGCATAGTAGAATATCAGTATTGCACACTAAAATAAAATGTGTCGCATGTGTCGCAACGAACACTTCGTGTCGTACTTTGTGTCGCATTTTTTATATCTCGCATCTCTTACGTTCTGTGCTGGATGACGTTATATACCCAGCGCAGAACGTAAGAGATGCGAGATATAAAAAATGCGATACAAAGTACGACACGAGGTGGTCGCTGCAACACATTTTATTTTAGTGTTTGCAAATACTTCAGAAAAAATCCGAATCAATTTATAATGACATTTGGTTACGTGATTCGACAAAACCAAAACCGCAGAGATATTTCATCACGAATTGATTATACTGATCTATTTTTGAGTAGTTAAGTTAGGCGCTACTTACGATGACGAGCCTCGTGTTAAAAGCATCTGAAAGAAAATGTGACTGTGCATCGAATGAGAGGAAAGAAAAGAACACAAGCATGTATCAATGTCTTCTTTCCTCTGTTTGTATCGTTCTGTTTTCATGATAGTATTGGGTTGTAGAGTCGGGCGGGGTAAATGCACACAAATTTTTGTGAAGCTGGAAAGAATAACTGATATCTTTTTCATTTTACAAGATATCGAAAACTTTTTCTCACCACCACGATAGAGAAATGATTTCTCTACAATTCTATGTTTTCAGATTTTAAAATTTCGCGGCGATACGAACTTACACTACTTTTCCCCGAAGCCCTCAGAGTATTTTACATTCAACTTACGTCGGGCAAATGTAAACTTCGTCTGTCTTCGTTGGGATCAATGTAAACTCCCAGCCATTTTCTATGGAACTAGTGAAGCTCAATTTCCCAGGAGATTGTGCGTTATATTTCGATCAAAATAACATCACTAGATAGCCCATTCTTTTCTCTACAATCGTGCACAGTGGGGAGCCAGGCAGATATATATGCGAAAATATTCTTGTCCACAATCTAACCGTTGGCGTAGATACATGCATATATGATATATCATTTCCTAAAATAGCGATTCTCAAAGTTTTATAGAGCCCAAGAAAAGAGCCTGCCAATGCTTGGGCTCAGAAATCAGCACAAATAAAGAAAGTCAAGTTGCTCGACAATCTAACACAATATTCCACAAGCAAACAATATTGCAAAAAAACTTGTTCACCTATGGACTTTGTGGTAAAAAAAATTATCGTAATCCAATTTAAAATAAAGTAGAAAACAAAGAGTCTCTATGCAGAAAATCTACCAGAAAACCTACCGTTTCGTATATTAAAACCCCTACAAACGGATCGCGTTTGATCAAGCGCGCATTTTTACCACATATACATATATATGTGTCCTAATTACTGTAGTAGCACCAACCCATGAAACCTTTCCTAGGCTATTTTAGATAATGCCCCAAAACCCGAGGTCTTTGGTAGGAAATCCAGTTTTTGGCACCCGTGTTACACTTTGAATAAAAATCAAGATGATATTCGGAATGAGCTCGGCAAGTTGCATCGAACCATATATACTCAATAGTTTTTCAAGAAATTTGCGGCTCACTTTTACCGGTAAACCGGGTCCAAAGCCATACCGTTCCGTATATTCTAAACGATACAAAGGGATAACGTCAAATCGAGCGCGTATTTTTACCAGATGTTCCCACATATGTAGGGTGTGGGTGTGGGTGTGGGTGTGGGTGTGGGTGTTGGTGGGTGTGAGCGTGCGGATGTGGATGTGGGGTGTGGGTGTGGGTGTGGGGCAGTGTTGCCACCTTTTGAAGTCCAAAAAGCAGAAAATGACAGAAATTTTATTACTGAAAAACAGAAAAAAAGCAGAAAGCATATTTTTTGTGATGTAAACGATTTTAAAACTTTGTTCCAGTGTACTAATGAAGAATTTTCATATCAAATTTTGATCTCTCTTGTACAGAATCATGAAAAATAGTCAATCCATAAAGAAATAGGATTGCACAAGGTCAAGAAATACAACTACTTAATTGACAAATAGAATTATTAGATACATTTTCTATTGACTACATATTTGTCATCTGGTTAAGTAGCTTTTAATAAATCTTGATTATCTAATAAATATTTACACATCTTATTCATGACAAGGAAAACTTTAAACGTATTGTTAATTCAGGTGATATAAGTTTTCTTCTCATGCAGTCCTTTGATCACATAATAAATGTTTCAATTATGAGAATGCTGAGTCAGCATAAGCATTTCCACATGATAGAGAATAAAACAAATATATGAGCTTTTTAAAATGTGGTGATTGAATGAGAGGAAAAATAAACACCCGTAACTGATCGGATCTGACAATTTTGTTCACTGTTGAATTATCATCATTTAGAATAGTAGATAAACATCAATAACTATTAGGAATGTATTGAGAGTGAAGATTCTGTAAGAAGGATGAGAAGTTTTCTTTTGTCAGAATTGCCAAGATCCAATCAAATTTTTATTTATAATTACTTAGCTTGATTTCATCTAGCTATGCATATAACCAACCAGACCGATAAGAAAGTAAAAGGTCTAATCTCAGTCAATCTGTTTGATTGTACGCACAGCTAAATGAAATCAACTTCAGCAATTCTCCATAAGAATCTCGTCGAGTTTTGTGGATTTTTGCAACAGAGAAGTTGTTATCCTTATTAGGCACTATTCATTCTCAATACATCTCTAGTAAGTATGGACAAGAACTTTGTTATAATGATGAAAAAATCTTTTAAAAGCAAAAATCTTGATTAAAAATATAAATAATACAATATTTTTAAAAAGCAGAAAAATGCTCAGAAAGCAGAAACGACAGAAAAAAAAGCAGAATTTTTCTGCTAAAAGCAGAAGAGGTGGCAACTCTGGTGTGGGGTGTGGGTGTGGATGGCTGTGGGTGTGCGTGGCTATGGGTGTCGGTGGATGGGTGTGAGCGTGTGGGTGGGTGTGAGCGTGTGGGTGTGGGTGTCGGTGTGGGTATGGGTATGGGTGTGGGTGTGGGTGTGAAGAAATTGAAGTTCCATTATCAACACGCACACCCACACAGCAAGTCACACCCGAAACCCACACCCACACCCAGATCAAAAAAGCGAGAGCTTCCATCTAGTGCATCTTGTAGAGCAATCGATTCTCTACAAAATCCTATATCTGGCTATGCTCAGGAATTCAATTTTTCATATAAAGTTTTTAACACAAGAAATACATGCTTTAGTACAAGCAATAAGTCACATACATACAAAGATAATATGGCCAAGATATTGACAAAACCACAATATTTTGTAGTCAAAATATAGCCAAGATCATGGATAAGCAGAATATATATAATATGTATATATATTTAATACTTTATGCGTTCAACTCGAAAGATTCTTGCATGGCATCGAATCTGACAAAATTCTAATTTTCGTGATTATACATAAAAATCATAGAAAATGTCATAATCGATATGTTCTTATCTAGTATTGAAATTTAAAAAACTGGTCTGTGGGATTTTAATAGCTCACTATAGTCTACAAACCCTGAAAATTACATCCGATTTGGAGATATTTGTGTATTTTGTGGTTGAGATCCTATGGAACACTTCAATTAAGAAAAGTAACGTGTATAGACAAATCTTGTGTGATCATGTTCTTTATTTCAAATACAGATTTTTGTTAAACGAATATAGAAGACTTTCAAGGATAATGTAAAGAAATAATAAGTGATGTTGAAATAAAAGTGAGAATCGACTTTTCGATGAGAATAGTTGCAATAGTTATCTCTAATAATGAAGTCTCTCTAAGAAACCATGTTTTTCAGCAAACAGATGACGTGCCTTATCAGCACGGATTCCGTCGTTGCCCCAGAGAGCGAGTTGAGTGAGTGTCTGTAATGAAATATACTGATTAATTTATAGGTAATGACAAACAAAAATTGTCTGACCGTGTTATTTTGTAATGCTTGTGCCAGATGTTGTATTCCTTCATCACCAATTCCGTTGCACCCAAGATCCAGTCTAATGAGGGTCTGTATTCAGATATAATGGTGAATATGCATTCAACAAAAAAAACTTATCTGACCGTATTATTCTTTAATGCTTGAGCCATATATTGTGCTCCAACATCACCGATTTCGTTAAACTGAAGATCCAGTATAGTAACTGTCTGTATTGAAAAATAATGATGAATTAATAATTGATGAAAAGAAAACCTGTCTGACCGTGTTGTTTTGTAACGCTTGAGCCAGATATTGTGCTCCTTCAGCACCGATTTTATTATGCTGAAGATTGAACGTGGTGAACGTCTATATCGAAAAAAAATAGTGAATTTATAGTTGATGAGAAGCCCACATGATTCACCGTGTTATTCTGTAACATTTGAGCTAAATGTTTTGCTCCATCGTCACCGATATTGTTTTTATTAAGTTCGAGTATGGTTAGGGTCTGTAATGAAACATACTACTCATGTCGCCATTTTTTTAACAACTGCGTCGCAGTTGCGCGCAACTACGGTAAAAAAATCGCAGTTACGCGTAGCTGCGCCGCAATTTTCCGCAATTACGAGTCACAGTGCGATCGCAGTTACGCGCAACTGCGTCGCAATTCAATCGCATTCGAACACATGGGTAATTAATTTATAGGCAATGACAAGAAAAGACTGTCTGACCGTGTTGTTTTGTAATGCTTGTGCCAGATGTTGTGCTCCTTCATCACCGATGCTGTTTCTTCGAAGAGTGAGCGTGGTGAGTGTCTATGCTCAAAAAAAAATGGTGAATATGCATTGAATAAAAAGAAAACTTGTCTTACCGTATTGTTGCATAATGCTTCAGTGAGATATTGTAATTCTTTAGCATAGATCTGTTGGTATAGGATAGTAAGCGAGATGATTGTCTGTATTGAAACTTAATGATGAATTTATAATCGATTAAAAGAAAACTTGTCGCACCGTGTTGTTGTGTAATGCTTGAGCCAGACATTGTAATTCGTTTTCAGTTCTATACGGCGGTTCCAAGGATAGGTCTGTGAGCGTCTATATGGATTTTCAGATCAAATTAAAAGTTTTCAAACCGAAAAATTTCAATGATTTATGTTCTTCTTAGGATCATTGGCTAGTATTAATAAGGATTTTCGATGAACTTTTAATTAATTCTTCAGGCTAGTAATTCTGCGTAAGAAAATATGCACTCTCAGAGTCTCTATGACAAAGTCTGATGTGTTCATTTTGAACAGTGATATAAAAAATAGCTTGATGGTTTTAGAGTTATGAAGTGTGTCGAGAAAGTAGAAATTGGCGAAGAGTCTATAGTTGGTGAGAAAATCTCTAAAAGCAGTAATACATGTATAGAATTATGCTCTGTGTACTTCGCAAAGAAGATTTTAATTGTTAATAGACTTGTAGAAATTCTTCTTTATCTACAAAAGATGATTAAAATTTAATTTTTTTTATTTATTATTTCAATAGAACATTAATATTACCCTAGAAAATTTTCACAAAACTATTTGACTCGAATGATTGTCTTTCTGATTTTCGTATCATACAGTAGATTTAAAAACCTAAATTAAATTTTATTGATTTTTTTAGTACTTCTAATTGAGTTTGCTTATGTTACTCTAAGATGATATAAACTGAGAATCTTTGAGTAGAACTAGCTTCAGTCAATATGAAGAATAGAGTGTTATTACACTGTTGATCACCAAACAGAAGATAGAAAGCTATACGGTCTTGAAGAAGTTTATGTATAATAGTAAAAATATGCACAAATAGTTTCACAAAGTACTTTCGATCATATCTAAAGTTTGATTTGTCTCTGATAAGAAGAATGTCTGACGTTTTTTACAATAGCGTAAGTTATAAAAAAATGCTCAAAAATCATAATATTTAGTAGTTCCATTTACAATACTTATTAAATAGAATCTTCGATCGAATATATGAATTCGTTTTCTTTATACTTATAGCATCTGCATTAGAAAGCAACTGGGATCATTGAATTTCTATAGGAATTACAAAAGAATTAGATAATTTGTTCCTAAATTTCGATGATTTTTCCAAATACATTCTGGTCTCTCATCAATATGGCATATAAAGAACTTTTCTTTCTGATTTTGCCACAGTTCTTGAAATATATCAGAATTCTTAGAGTTCACCATCAGTCCATAAACACTCGCTCAAAGAAAGAGAAGGAATAACTCTGTAGCATTTAAGATATTAATGAATTGCAACGTAAATGAATCAATTTTACAAATATTTCGTTTTTTCATTTTTTTTAAAGAATGAACAATGAAAAGTTAAATAAATTCTAGGAAATGATTGTGAATGTGTAATGATATGTTATTATTAAATATGATAGAATAAAATAGAAGATACTTTTCTTGTTCGATCTCACACTAAACTGACCAAAGAGAAATGAAGAATAGAATTCATTGATGAAATGAATGATGTTTTGAGAATAATAAAAATTTCATTGAAAAATAAAACCAAAGTTTACCTGATATCGATGATAAGTGTCTGTAATAGCATTTAGTCGAGTACAGACATTGCGAAGTGATAGAAGAATTTCTGTTTTCTCAAGATTGCCCAGTATACGATAGATCAGCTCGATAGGTAATGTGAGAAAAGATGGTGTAATGTTGTCAGACATTAAGATGTTTTGTTTGTTATAATGTATCTTTTGATAAAATATATGAATGTTGAAACTGTGTGTGTTCGTGCTTGTACAATATTGTATTGATGTAAATAATAATAAAAGTGCAATGAATAATCACATGGAAAGAGGAAAAGGTTACTTTCTGGAACAATGAAAAAGAAAAATACACGACGAATCGTTTAGAAAGAACGAAAAAAAAAAACTGGTGAAAACAAGTCAGCATAGTCATTAAGAAAAATCTCGACATTCATGTTTTTATAAGGAGTATTTTTATGGCATTTATTTCACTGACATTTTCATTATAAAAGTATTGTATCTCTGACAATTCAAACTGAATTTATTATATCAAATATATTCTTAAGTTTGTACAAATATTTCTTCAAAATTAAATATTAGAGATAAAATAAATGGATAATTATGCACTGTAAATAAAATATCAAATATAAATTAAAAACAGCTAAGATCTTTTAGTTAACACGTGATATTTCGGTATCTATTTCACAGCAATAAAAATGAATGTCTTTATTTTAAGTTGATTCATTTATTTTTTCTTTTAATGAGTTAACCTATTATATTTTTGAATGTCGTAATACATTATCTTACACACAATACAGTAGGTTATAATAAATCTGATATAGATGTGTGAATATGAACAGATGGTCAACACCCACACCCACACCCACACACCCGCACCCCATCCCTCATTTTCTATTCTAAACTCCTGCGTAAAATGTTACGAACATCCCTATATATTGATGACAAACACCCGGTAGTTTCTTTTACGAACATCCGTTAAAATTATCCAATTCTTCACACAGAAATGTGTGTATCGTTGCCGTTCCGAATATCTGTTAAAAATTTTAACGAACATCCATTTTTTTCGATGATCGTTCCAAACACTCATGTTTTTTCTAATTACGAACATCCGATATTCTTATCATAAAAGTGATGATTTTTTGAAGAAAACGGATATTCGGAATGAAAAGTAGCGACGAAACGTAAAAATGCTGATTGTAGAACATTGTCGACTTGGTACTGCTATGTGTCTTTTTAACATAAGAAAATGAATCAGTAGTGATCTGTTTATGTAACAACACCTGCCGTGAAGGAACATTTAACACTAAATTCAACACATATTCACATGTTGCTTTTGAAAAAAATTATAAAGCAGTACCAAGGCGACACTGCTCTGAAATCCCAGCATATTTACTTTCACTTTTGAAAAGTTGAGAATTTTCTTTTCTATACTTCCTCACGAGGGTGTTTTCGATTTGGTTTTAATGATTCTATCAAAAAAGAAAAGCTCTGGAAAATTTTTCTGTTTTTCCTTGTGGAATTTCAACTCATACTAGAAGTTCGCGCTGAAGATTCCAGTTCATTTATTAATCCGAGAAAAAAGTTTGAAAACTCATAACTCACGAGTAAATCTTGTCAACTGATACTCTCAGTTTGAGCTCTTATTTTGCTCATAGATAAGGATCATAGTGCAGATAAAAACTCTAAAACGATTCGTTCCATTGTCGTTTTATTGCGAAGAAACAAGCGTAACATTTCAATAAAGGAATATCTTCATGAACTGAGTTTTTTTCCAAAATCTATTTTCTATTTTCTTCTTCAAGAAAAAAAGATGAGCCACATTTAAGTTGTCGATCGACGAATAAACAGTTTCGCATCTATCTTGCTTTGTGTACAGTTAGCAAGACTGATGATAAAAAGTGCTCATTGTTTTCTGTTGAAGAAGAAAATAAAAATGGATTTTTGAAAAAAAAAGCTCAGCTCATGAAGATGGTCTTTTATTGAAATGTGACGCTTGTTTCTTCGCAATAAGACGACAATGAAACGAATTCTTTTAGAGTTTTTATCTGCACTATGATCCTTACCTATGACCAAAATAAGAACTCAAACGGAGAGTATCAGTTGGTAAGGTTTACTCGTGAGTTATGAGTTTTTCAACTTTTTTTCGTCATACACGAGGCAAACAGAAAAATGCCGATAACTTTTGAAGGAAGAACCATGGAAAGAAATCTCTTTAGGCTTTTTAATATTTCAATATACTCGATCGAATGAGATATAAATGAGTCAAAACTGGAGTTACCACCTTGTACTAAAACTTTTTCTTCGGAGTATCAACTGACTTACCATGAAGATGATTGTGATATTTTCTACAAAATACAATCTTAAAAGAAACGAATGAAGAGAAAGATCCTATCCATTCAGATCTTTTTTGTTCGATAGATTCTCTCAGAAATTGATAAATAATTGAGTTCTAGAAGTCTCATTTTTACCTTGTTGATCATACATAGTCAATTATTGTCTTGTCATCTAGTTTATTACAGCAGTCATATTTAATTTTGGATTTTTACATTATTGTTTAATTCGATTGTCGAACATTGGAATTTGTTGTCTAGACTATCTACTAAACATATGATCAGAAAACATAATACTGATTATTTTTTTGCTTACTCTACAAATTGTTTTCTATTGAATAAGACAAAAGTTTCAATAGAAACAAAAAATGAAAGTGAAATTAATTTCTCTTGTCTTTTTTGATTCTAGTGGTGATGAATTTTTTACGACTATAACTCGTAGTTTCGGCAACGATTTTCCATTGATCATTGAAGATAAAGGTGCTTTGAGGGTGTGGTGTGGGTATTAATTGACAGAAGATCGACACCCACACCCCACACTCACATCCAATCTAAACGAGATGTTGCTGAATTAATGGGAGACCCATTCTTTATGAGACATCCGTTATGGTCTGAGGTGTGGGCGTCGGTAGGATTTGGGTGGAATGTTGCTGTGGATACGGAGGATGAAAGTGTGAGTAGGTGCGAGATGTCCATGTAGGTCAAGATTAGGAAGTAGAAAAGTAAAAAAATTGTCGGTTGATAATGCTCATATTTAGGTCAGTAATTGAGTGACAGCACCAGCCTCTTTGTTCAGTCATGATTTCCATAGGATAGAACCAAGTTAAATCAATCATCTTTGCACATTCTCTGTTCAACAAACAATAATAAGACGAAGAAAAAGGGAACTGACTATTGATAGAGACCAGCTTCTGGTAGAATAAACGAAATAGCTTTGAATTCCATCGTTAGATCGAAGATTCTTTCCAATAACAATTGATATTCGATTTCGACATAAGTTTGTTCTTTTCTTCGTAATAAAGATATGTGATTTTCGATTAGATTCATGAACAAACTTGATTGACAAGATCTTTCGGCTCGAAATACTGAACACTTGATTAATTATGTCCTAAAGCTGATAGATTTTCTTCTCTATCCATCGTCAATCGAATAATCATTCTCTTCTATACACTTCAAAATGGAATAGTCAATTCATTTCTCATGGTTTTGACTTGTCATTTGACGAAGACTTCAATCAATCGAACTGGAATATTCAATAATTTGGATATTTGAATGAAAATCTAGTGAAAAGTGCTTCAATTGAATTTATATGATCTTTTCATGGAAGATTTTTTCGAATCGCTTGCTCGTTTGTAAAAATCTTTTCTTGTGATCATTCGAATAAATGAGAACAATCTCAAATTATGCAAAACATCATTCAAAGAAAATCGATTTGTCGATAAAATTGACTCAATCCATTATATATCATTATCAATTAATCCATTATTATATTCGCATCCATGGTCATAATAGGTATCTACAGCGCTGCAATGATCCTGAATGGATTGGATGATCTCTACCATGATTAATGTGGCTGCAAAACAATGACTATGATCAAGATTTTCAGCTAAAATTCGAGCGTAATTCAACATATATTGAAAATCAAGCGATTTCTATTCATAATATCTAATCACACTTCAATGCCTTATTTAGTATTATGTTCCACTTAGTCTATCAAAAACAACTATTTTAACAATTGCTTTGTGACAAAGTACATGTTCAAGTCCAAATTACAGAACAACTCATTGATACATAATTCGAATAATTTCTTGATGAACGATTATAATCACTGAAACGTCAAGAGAGACAAAATTATTTTCACATATGTTCTAATAAAAGTAATAATGCACGATTCTTAACAGGAAAAAAACTTTAAGAAACTATTATTATGAATTTTCAAAAAATTGATTGTCTCGAATTTACTACTGTAATACACAAGAATAGATTTTATGATTTCATTATACCAAGAAGAATAAAATAGAAGAGTTTTTAGTATGGAAAACCAATTATGAAGATATTTATTTAATCTATTTAAAGTATTTTGTTTTTATTCATTTCGTGAAATATGATAGAAAATGAGTATTGAAATTATAGAGCGAGACTACGACTTCTGGATTTGTAGATCAAAAATTCAAAAAAATCCTATTTTTCTTTGATAATGTAGTATAGTAGTCGTCATATTCATATGAAAGAGAATCATCATGTTTCACATTTTAATAATGTAGGGATTATTCTGAAAGCTGCTTCTTTTAATTACAGACTAACTGTATAGAGAGTATGTGTTGGAAGTGTAGAACTCTTCGCTATCAATAAAAAATAAATCAAGAAATGTACTTTTCGAAAAAGTGTGTTCACATTGTTGTTGATAAGCAATCTTTGTCTAGTTCACATTGCTCTCTTCAAATGTTCAAATATTGCTGATGTTATTCACTACTAAGACGATGATCTTCAGATCTAGGGTATGTGATTCTCATTTTGTTGATTGACTTTAACAGTCACAATGAATATGACAAGCAACGGAAATAATAGAAGAGATTCCATAAATTACTGAGCATCTACCATAGTGCAGTGATAGAACTCACGTCATCTTTAATAATATCTAGCATCCACCATGACTACATAGTTAGTCATTATGCCATACTCCTACTCAGACAGAATTGTGTGCATCAAAACTTCTCAGAATATTAGAAGCACGAGTGCTAATCTTATATTTGACGTTATCGCAGCCACATTCCTATAGGCATAATTATCTCTACTTGAATCAATATCGTTTTTTTT
>CAJNOP010000510.1:101618-118716 GCA_905250075.1 Rotaria sp. Silwood1
TTCCTATAGGCATAATTATCTCTACTTGAATCAATATCGTTTTTTTTCATTTGTTTTCGTTTTGAAATGAGAGTTTTCGGCATCCGATAGCAGAGAAATGCAAAATAGTCGAAGATTTCATTGGAAAAAATAAACCAATTGCTGAGAAAGTGCATGTCAATGTTTTGTATGTTTCGAATAAAAAGTGAAAAATGTATCACTATCAATATAGATGAATCTTAAGATGAAGATCTACTTCTAATTCTATCATATTTAACATTCAAAATAACAATGAGAAAAAGAAATAAACTGCAATGATGGATTAATTCTATTTTATCGATTTAACAAACTATCCCGATCAAGATATAAATCGATTCAAAAAAAATGAATAATAAACTCTTACTCATAAAAGATTTTGTTGATGAGTAGAGTTTATGAAGTTTATGTTCAGCTTTTCTCTGTGTTGGAAAGATAGAGTTAATGAGTAGTAAATAAATCTTTTTTTATCTTTATGTCTATTTATATCATGCCTGTCGAACTTAAAGCTTGTATTCAATTATTGAATGCTTGAATAAATAAACTGAATATTTGAAATGACTACTTGAAGTTAAGTTTCAAGTTTGACACTATTGTAGGAGATCGAACGAAGACAAATGAAAATAAATAGATTTATCGAAGAGAAGATAATTATGCCTATGAGAAATAATTTTTCTTTTGTGCACGACAGATTTTCATTATGTTCCTTTTAATTTTGTCTTTCATGTATAGTAGATAGAGCTTTAATAAGGGTGGGTGGGTGTGTGGGTGGTGCGGGTGTGGGTGTGTGGGTGTGTGTGGGTGTGTGGGTGGGTGTGGGTGTGTGGGTGGGTGTGGGTGTGGGTGTGTGGGTGGGTGTGGGTGTGGGTGTGGGTGTGTGTGGGTGGGTGGGTGGGTGTGGGTGTGGGTGCTGGTGGATCAGGCAACGAGAATCACTCACACCCACACCCGCACACCGACACCCACAACCACACACCGACACCCACACCCACAACCACGCCCACACACCGACACCCACAACCACGCCAACACACCGACACCCACAACCACGCCCACACACCGACACCCACAACCACACCCACACCCCCACACCCCCACACCCACACCCACACCCATACCCACACCCCACACCCACACCCATACCCACACCCCACACCCATACCCACACCCCACACCCATACCCACACCCCACACCCACCCACACCCCACACCCACCCACACTCACCCACACCCAAAAACAGCTAATATATTGAGGCAGTTTTCAGGACAATAGGACTTTATGAATCTCTACTCTCTCGACTACAGCATACTCTAATTCGATCACTATCTGTGTAGTATTTTTCAACAACAATGGTGTTCGCCCTATGATTAGTAACATTTTATTCGAATTTTTTCATGTCTTTATTTCTCGTGAACTCTTACTGCCTCTATATTTCAATTCTAAAGTATTAAAAAAAGATCATACCGGATTTAGTTCATGTCGATTTAATTCGAACTTGAGATCGTAAAGCCACCTTATGACAACCTTAAGAAAGGTCGAAATCAATTGTGGTTCGTACTTTGTATAAAGTTCGATCTTATTATCTTCCCGAAGAATATTATTAGAATATAATAGAACCTTAATCACAAATTGAAAATGAAAACTGTTCGATCATTGAAATAAACAAAATCAATTTGTGTTTTAGTCAAATCTTTAAAATAATTTTTCAGTCAGTAGCTAAATGATGCGAATTGACATCGATATACAAATCTTTAATAGTAATTCTCAAATCAAAATCAAATTCAAATGTTTAATCAGAAAAAAATAATCAAGGAAAAACAAAAATTTTTATTCAAAAAATCATTGTTGGCTAACAAAAAGAATTCTTTGTCAAGAGTTGAATATAGTAATCAAGCCGTATACAGAATTTTCATGTATGGCAAGGCTTGACCATAGCGATAAACAATATATTCTGTAAATCCATTTAATGTTCCAACAACAGAATGAAATTTAACTGGAGCCGCTACTAATTTTGAATCAGTTATTGTTTGTTTCGATTCAATACCTAATAAGACTTTACTATAATACATAACACGTGTTCCATCTGTTGAATCAGGAATCGCATATATATGAGATTTTTTAGGATCATCAGCAAAATATGCACCATGACCTATGATATAGAAATAACTTTTTCAATTAATCAAAGGAGGTACTTCTCTCGGTCCCAATGAATTTTTGTCTACAGATACTACATAAGTGTCCTAGTAAAAACCCTAAATGGATTTGGATTAGTAGTTCTTTCTTCAAGAGTTATCAATATTTTAATTTTCACTCTTCGAATAACATAACATACTTAGGACTAATTAAAAGTTCTGGCAACGCTATTGACAATTTTATAAATCAATTAACATTGAAGACTTTTTTTTACATCAATAAATAGTGGAATCTCGGAATAGATTCAAAGACAATTCACGAAGAACTCACACAAGTTTTAGGACCAAATTCTCCATCATATCGAATAGTTGCAGGATGAACAAAGCGTTTCTATAAAGGATGAGAAGATGTCAATGATGAACCTCAATTTGATCGTCCAGTTTTCGAACTTACAGATGCAAATATTGAATTGGTACGACAGATTATGAACAATGATGCACATTCAAGTTATGATGATATTATACCTGAGCATTTGCTCTCTCTCATGGTACAATAGAACGAATTATTCATGACTGTCTCAAGATGAGAAAAGTTACATCACGTTGGGTGCCTCACTAACTGAATGATGAACGAAAAAAATTTGAACTAAACATTTTATTTTCTGTATTCTTTAAATCAAATGGTCCTGTTCTTATACACACCACTGATGAAGACAAGACTATAGAGCACAACTATTATCTAAAAAAATTACCTCGAACCTGTTGTCAAAGAAATACGGGAAAAAAGAAAGTCATCAGATACAATGGATAGAAAATTGCCTCAAGACAATACTCAACCTCATATTCATTCAGATGTTATTAATTATTTAACAGAAGAAGGCATCCACTATATTCATCATGTGATTATTGGCTAAATGATTACATCAAACGTAATTTAACTGACCAAGCAAATGAAAAATCATTGGCTCATACGGTTTCCAAAGTAGTAAAAAAAAAACATTCCAGAAGAAGAGTTATAAAAACAAATTTTGACAGATTGTTGGAAAGAATGGAACTTTATATAAATAATCCATATCCTTTTAGGGCTTTTATTAAGACACTGACAAGGGAAGGTCTCCAACTGATTCATGCTGTTTTTGTTGATATTTTGCCCATATGTAAGGTCCGATGAGACTAGAAAAAGCCTAAAAGGATAACGGCCCATAGGCCTTCCTTCGGGAGTTATGATCATTTTATTGGATTTATCATCTATGGACAAGGAATTCAATGAGAAATAAAACTATCGAATTTCGATCTGAAATTTTCTCTACATGGAGGCTAGACCTAGGACAGTTCCCAGTTCTATAAACTGTATATTTTCGAAGAACTGGGTATAGTGACCAGTTCTTTTTCCAGAACTGGTTAAAGTGACCAGCTCTTTGACGAGAACTGTGTGCACCCGACAGTTCTTTTCTAAGAACTGTACACACCCGGCAGTTCTTTTTCGAGAACTGGTTATTGCAACCAGTTCTTTTTCGAGAACTGGTTATTGCAACCAGTTCTTTTTCGAAGAACTGGATTAAGCGTCCGGTTCTTTTTCAAGAACTGGCTACCGTGACCAGTTCTTGGTGAAGAACTTGGTGAAATGACCAGTTCTTTTTCGAGAACTGCTTATTGTGACCAGTTCTTTTTGAAGAACTGGGTAAAAGTGATCAGTTCTTTTTCAAGAACTGGGTAAAGTGACCAGTTCTTTTTCAAGAACTGGATAAAGTGACCAGTTCTCTTTCGAGAACCGGGTGTGGGTTTGGGATGGGTTTTGTGTGGGTTGGGTTGGGTGTTGGTGTGTGTGCGTATAAGTCTTCTCTCAGCATTCACACATAGGGTGGGAAGTTACCATTACGTTTCGGGGTTACCCTTGGTCCACCAAGTGCTAGCATTACGGGATATACTCGGGTCCTCCTGGAGGACCGAAAAGTACCTCCCAATACTTTGACTTCAGGACGTCAGGGTGCCCCCCAATAGTAAGACTTCAGGGGCCAAGGATACTGGCAACACCAATAATTGTCGGGGCAAGGGTACCACGCGACACTTGCACTGTTTGGGCAAAGGCTGCTGCGTAACTCTGGCAGTGGTTGGACCAAGGCTACCCTCCTTTCTGGCAATTGAACCTGATGGCATGAAGGTTCGGCGCAAAATTTGCATAGATTGTGCCCACGTTACCGCGCCACTTTTTGCGGTGGTTGGGCCAAGGATACCCCCTTCCTGGCAATTAATCCTGGCGGCACAACGGTTTGGTGCAAATTTTGCATTGGTTGAACGCACGGTACCACGTAATAGTTGCACTGGTTGGGCTGAGTGTACCCAGCTATACGAGCACTTGATGAGCCAAAGGTATTTGCTAATACTAGCATTTGATGACCCAACGGTATCTCCAATAGTGGGGCTTGTCGACACAAGGGTACCCACAATAGTTGTTCGTGGGGACCAAGGCTATGAGATTGATGATGCTAGGTAGTCCCCTGACCGTTACCTGCGTTGTCGGGTAACTGCGAACGGGGCGTTACCGTTCCCGGTGACTGGGAACTTTTTCGTTACCGTTACCGTTCCCAGGAACTGTCTGGGAACGGTAACTTCCCACCACTAGCTACAGATCAGTTTCTATCAAAGAACTAGTTGAACAGATCAGTTCCTATCAAAGAACTGGTTGGACAGATCAGTTCCTTTCAAAGAACTGGTAGGCACAGATCAGTTCCTATCAAAGAACTGGCTAGACAGATCAGTTCCTGTCAAAGAACTGGTTGAACAGATCAGTTCCTATCAAAGAACTGGTTGGGCAGATCAGTTCCTATCAAAGAACTGGTTGGACGGACCAGTTCCTATCAAAGAACTGGTAGGCACAGATCAGTTCTTTTAAAAGAACTGGTTGGACAGATCAGTTCCTATCAAAGAACTGTTTGAACAGTTCTCAAAAACGGAACTGATATGGAACTGTCCAGGGTCTAATGGAGGCTTTATTAGGTTAAAAGTTTCAGCCAAAACAAACATTTCTTTTCTGAAATATTGCATTCCCAAGAAAACATTACCATGCTACACACATATCAGGAAAATCGACTTTTATCGAAAACTCAATATTTCGGAAAAGATGCATTTGTTTTGGCTGAGACTTTTAGCCTCGAGAAGGAAAGCGTATGGGTCGTTATTCTTTTAGGCTTTTTCTAGTCTCATCGGACTCTATATATGGATAAAATATCAACAAAAACATCGTGAATCAGTTGGGGACCTTCCCTCGTGAGAGAAACACCTCAGTAAGTTTCCTCGTCAATTGAATCCCGAAAAACTTCTTGCATCAATTATTTTTAAAGAAATGAATTAATTACCCCAATTTCCCTCTAAACCAAAGTGTCGATCGTCAAAGCCATCATCTCTAATTCCATCAACTCCAGATTGTTTAGTTCCATGAAATAATTCACGCTCATTCGGATTGAAGCCTGGGCATTGTCTAGCAATGATTTTTTTCATCGATTCATATGTATCTTCTAATAAAGGATTTTTAACTTGTTCAATTGAAATAATTTTAACTGATGTTCCAATTGTTTTCATTTTTTGTTCAAGATCTTTATATAAAGTTGTTGATGGAAGTAATGGAACAAGAACTGCAGAATATTTTGGATTTGGATTTGGTACAACTAAAAATGGTTGTCCAATTTGTGTCCATTTACGAATATTGACCATTTTATCAATACGTTTAGTAAGATGAGCATCAATTGGACGAAGTACTTGAAAACGTTTATTTTTACTATTTTCGACAATTGTTTCAAGTTCAATTAAGTAAGGTGTTTGTTGAATATCAACACGCATTCCTAATTCACGTGTATAATCTTTTTCTAATAATAAATTATTAACATCAAAATCAATACGATCCTGTGTTAATGCAACGTGAGGTTCAATTAAATCCATTGTAAATGGACCTGTTTTAGCATTTTCATCAATTAATAAAACATATCTCCAATCTTGTCGAAAGACTTTACATATTATATCATATTTATATAATTCATCACAAAATTTTTCAACATCAAAATAAGCATGTGTGGGTAAATGACAATCTAAATCAGCAGGAACGACTTCTGGATTAATATTTGGAATTGAATTCCTATAGGATATCCAATCTTTCGGACTTGCTGTAGGATTAGCTGGTCGTGATGTGTATTGACCAACAACCCAATCACGTACAAAACCTCCTTCAAGTCGACAAGAAAATTTACATACAGCTATCCAAGCAACAACTTCCATTCGTGTTTCACGTGTTGCATTGACACCTTTGGCACCATTATATAAATCAATTGTTGTTCGTTTACAATCAGTTATATGAGATATTCGTTCTTCAATATCAAGATATTTTGAACGAACTTGAGGACGAAAAACACGTGGTGAAACACCTAAAATTGATGATATTTCGTTTTTTTTTGTGTTCAATAGAATAGAGATAAATAAATCAATGAAATTGAATGGAACAAGAGAAATTTTACATTTTACACTTTTCTCAAAATCGTCATTTTTTTCTGTCATTCGTCATTATTTATAAAATATCTTCTTAATTCTCACAGATAATTCAAATATTCAGTTTCGATTTAGCTACTTATGGCGAAAGACAATATTTTTCTACTTGACAATAACTTAATGAATTGTTGATTACTCGAAAATTTTCTAAAGAATAATTCAATGCATCATTTCACTTATTTTTGTTTACATTTAAACTTGTCTTCTAATTGAATGAGAGAATCATGTTTTTTTTACCTGAATTAGGATGTCGAATAACGGCACAATTTTGTAACCAAGACAAAAATGAATCAAATTCTCTTTTAACATTATTATATTCTGAATTTCTTCCATTGACTGTAACTTCACAAATATTTGTTGCTATATTACAATTAACTGTAATAATAACTTGTTTTTTATTTTTCCAACGCCATTTCATTGGATTAAATATTTGAGGCATTTTCATAACACTTTCTAAATTTCGAGATAAATTTGTATGTTGTGCTGTATTTGGAGTATTTTTATTTTCTAAATTAAATTGAAATTGTTCAACCATTTGTTGTAAAAGATGGGATTCAGAACTAAAAACAGTTCCTGCTCGTCCCAATAGACTAACATCGGTTTTAGTTAATAACATAGTAATTCGATTAGAAAATTTCGATAAAGCATTAGTGAATATATTATTACTATTAAGACGTGTTTCTTCTTTACTATTGATTTTTAATTGACGTTTTATTGGATGTTCAATCCATTCAGGTTCAATTGTTCCGACAAATGAAAGAATTGCTTTGGAGCGAATTGATGTTGAATAACGAATATCTCGTGATAAAACCAAAGCTGGCGGAATTTTATATGTTGATCTCGCTAAAACAGATTGTGAGTCTAATTCAGCAAAATTATCTTCAGTTGAACCGTTATATTGAATATAAAGATGAGTTTGTTCATATAATTCTTTGGCTGATACAAATATATTATCATAATAGCCAGATAATAATGATTTAGCAATTAATTCCCAATCATTTGATTTTATTTTTGCTTTACCACGATAATCAATTGATAAATCTAATGATTTTTCTAAACTATTATAACGTCTTAATACTTGTCGAAGAATATGTTTTATATTATTTAAACCTTTTGCTCGACAAATACGATCTAAACTAAATTCTTTACTTGGAACTGATTGTTTAACAACTAAAATTTCATCCATTACATTTAATAATGTCATAAAATCTCCATTTGAACTTTTAAAATTTTGTGGAATTGATTTTAATAAAGTTGTTGTATTTAAAACACTTAAAATTGATGACAGAGCAATAAGATCAGCTCCACAATTATAATCTTTTAGTGCAGCTAAAACACATTTTGACATTGCCAATGAACCGAAATCGGGTAATTTTCCAAGAGCTACACCATGATTTGTTAGCGCTTCACTAGTATCTTTCTTCAAAATGTCTAAATTAAAAACAACAGAAGAATTTACAAATCATTGAAGAAAACATTTTAATTGATTCAATATGAAGATCGATTTGAAATAACATAGAACATAAAAAAACACAAATATTTATCCACTAGCGAGAACCCATGTATACTGTACGGTTGTTTTTTTCCTGTAAAGTTTCGCATTTGTGCTTTAATCTTGGCCCAGTAACAGACAATCACGCACTGCCCATTAAGTATATAGATAGACCTTGTAGACTTACTCCTTATACCTTTGTAGCCGTATACCGTTGTAGTCTTGTGACCTTGTCCTCTAATAGCTTCATAGCCTTACGATCTTATAGCCTGATACTCTTGTACCCTTATACTCTAGTACCCTTGTAGTCTTGTACCTTACCCTCCTATAGTCTTATACTCTTGTAGCCTTACCGCCTTATCTCCTATAGTCTTATACCCTTAGGGGTATCCCCATAGGATAGCCCTTGGAAACCTATGAGTACCACCATAGGATAGGTCTTGAGGACCTATAGATGCTCCCATAGGATAGTCCATGAGAACCTATGGGTGCCTCCATATAATAGCCCTTGAGGACCTGTGGGTATCTCCATATAGTAGCTCGTGTGGATCTATGGTATCCCCATATAATAGCCCTTGATGACCTATGGATACTTCCATAGGATAGCCCATAAGGACCTACGGATGCCTTCATAGAATAGCCCTTGGCACCTTCCCCTTATAACCTTATCTGATCTTTGACATTTAACCTTTGACCCGGCACAGACATACACACGCACACACTGAACATTATATATATAGAAGATTATTAAATAGGAATTAAGTCAGTACTGAGAGTTTCTTGACATGAATTTTTATTTTCATGACAATTCGATTGAGTAATTAACTTAAATGAATTTCTTCGTTTTCAATAAAATAGAATAGTTCGTATCAGACTACCAGTTTCAATTAATGTTCAGCGTGTTTTTATGTTCACTATTATCTTCAATCTAAAGCTTTTTTTGTCTTTACTTCGATAAAATTGCACAATTTGACATCGAATGGAAACTATCAAAATCGGATGAAATACAGCCGTTTTTTGGAGACTGTAAACATTGATGTGAATACATTGAAGAAACTTTTTATCAAAATTTAAACTGAAAAATCTAAAAACGTGTCTGAGATGTAATGAGTCATCGTTTATTTAACGTTTCATGTTTACAAATCAATGTTCAGATCCTATAATGTGAACCTATTCTATGTATAAATCAGATTTGCAATTCATCTCGTCAATTATCCGAAGCAATTCAGAATTATTAATTTTTTCTTCTCGGAAATCTCATCATAAGATTTTTTTTAACAAATAAAAGTAATCTTTCAATTGTATTTGAAATTATCTGAGAGTTGGCAATATTTAACTTTCTATAAATGTTCAATATGAAATCAAAGATAACAAACCTAATTTTCTAAGTTCTTCAATAGTATGATCAATAATATGTTGTGATGGTTTATCAGGTAAAAATTCTTTCATATAATTTAAACCTTGTTTAATTGGTGATTTTCTTAATGAAAATTCTATATCCATTAAATTGAATTGACATATTTGTGGTGTTGGATATTTTTTATCTTCAACTTTAAAATCATATAAAGAATAATAAATTCCAGGTTGTGTTCGTCCCAATCGTCCTAAACGTTGTTTTATTGTTGACTCAGCAGCTCGATCTACTTTTAATAGTGTTCTTTTTGATTTTGGATCATAAACAGGTATAGTAATCATCCCAGTATCAATGACATATTTCAATTGAGGAAATGTTAATGAAGTTTCAGCAACTGTTGTCGAAAAGAAAACACTTCCATTATCAATATAATCTTGTTGAACAGAAGCTTGTTGAGATTGAATAAGTGGATAAGCAGTTATAGCTCCATTTGTTATCTTTTTTATTAATGTACAATATTCATTAACTTCTTTTACTGAACTAACAAAACAAAGAATTTGATCATGTCGTCGACGTTCTTGATATAATTCTTGTACAATATTTAAAATATTTGCATTTGGACAAGAACATTTTGTTATTGGATAAAGTGTTCCCATTTGTGTCATTTCAAATTCAGAACATTTAAGATTTGTTATTTGACGAAAAAGTTTTGGTACAGATGCATCTAATGTAGCTGATGATATAATTAATTTCATTTTTGATTGTAAATCTGGTTTTAATTTTAATATACGGGCTAATAAAGCTAAACAATGATCAATATTAACAGATCTTTCATGAACTTCGTCCACAAAAAAAACAATCGACTTATTTAATTGAGTATCTTGTGTTATAAAATTTTCATCATAAAGTAAACGTTCTTTTAATAAACCATCAGTTAAATAAAGAATTGTTGCATTTTGATTATTTTCAGCACCACTAACAGCCCAACCAGCAAGTTTAGGTGAATATTGATCTACTACTGATGTCATTGTTGCATTGACACGCTTACATATTAATGTACATGGTAAACGTCGAGGTTGAGTTACGATTATTTTATCGTATCCTTCAGCAGCAAGTAAAGCTGGTAATAATGAAGATTTACCTACAATTCATATAATCAATCATCAACTTTACCACATTTAGAGTGCTTTTGAAAACATAAAAGAAAAAAGAATAGTTTTTTATATGAATAGAAGTAAAAACATAACTTCTATCGAATTTTAGATATTGATATATTTTAATAAAAAATTCTTCAAACAATATATTGATTTTTACTTCCAGATGGATCTGATATTCAGATAAAATGTCGATGATCGCAATATCTTTAGTGAAAATAATCGATGAATTTCTGTAAGATCTACATATTAAAATATTACATTTAATTTCACAAGATTTGTCAAAACAAGAAATAATAAATGATGATAAACTTTTGAAGAAAAAAAAAGTGAACTGAAAATCGTTAAGATTTAAATTAAAAATATCGAATAATTATTACCTGATCCAGTTGATGTTGCAATAGTGGTAACAGTATTCTTTTCAATTTTGTTTAATAATTCATCAGCTAATTCGAATAAAGGTAATTGAAGATTAAAACAAGAATAAAAAATAATAACTTGTTGTAATAAATCAGGTATTAAATTAAAATGTTTTAATTCATGACCAATAAAAGATGAATTTGTTTTCAATGAATTTCGAATTTTATCAATAAGTTTTTCTAAAACTGATATTGATTTTTTTGATGGTTTTTTCTCATGATAAGTTCTTTGAAAAATAATATTTTGTTTAATAAACTCTTCAAAAGCTTGATGTTTAAATATTTCAATTTCTTTAATTAAAAAATTATTTTTCATAAATTGATCTGTTTGTTTTCGTATTTCATTTCGAATTGTATTTAAATCATTTGAAATACATTGTTTAATTAAAGATTTTGATACTTGTTGAATATAATCATAAAATTTTTTTATAAATTCATTTGATTTTTCATCTAATAATTGAATAAAAATTTTCGAATATTGTTTCCAAAGTGAAGTTTTTTGTTTAACTTTGAAAATAGTTTTTTTAATTGAATTTGCTCGTTGATTTAATTTTCTTTGATGAAAATCAATAGCTCGTTGTTTTAAACGTAATAATTCTCTAATACATGTTACAATACCTTTGAATGTATCATGATGTTCTTGAAAACCGAGAATAGAAACAGTATATCCATTTATTGTTTGTTCAAATTGCATTTTTGGTATTTTATCTTTTTGATAATTCATAAATTGAGTTTTAATTTGTTTTAAATAATTGAGTATATGATAAAATTTCGGTGTAAGAAAATCTTGTACAATTTCTATTTGAATATTTTTATAATCAATAGATTTAATTGCTTTTTCCATTTTTAATTGATTAGATCTTTCTGTCTCGATTTTTTGTCGTTCAATATTTAATTCTTCAATTTTTTTACTGAGTTTATCAAATTCTTCTTTTTGTTTAGCTGACATTTGAGTTGTATGTGCTTTTTGTCTTTGTATTTCTTCTTGAGCAGCTACAAATTGAGTTTGAAGATTTTCATTATCGTGTTTCTTTTTTTCTAATTCTGCTTTTATTGCTTCTAATTCTTGACGATGAATAGATGAAGTTGACTCATCCAATGTGGATGCTTTTTGTATTTGATCAGGACGTTCATTTAAATAATCGTTCAGATCTAAACTTGTTGTATCGTCACTGATCACTGATTCTGTATCATTATCATCATCCTTTTCAAGAGCATACAAAGACCAACACCCTCTTTCACGACTTTTTGCATTCTAATAAAAACAAAATAAAACATTGAATTTTCTAATTGAAAATATAATAACATTGATTTATCAATAATTATTAGGTTTCATCGATTGCTCATAATTCTATCGATATTTGTATCACTCAAGACACGTGAAAAGAAATTTTAAAAAAATCTTTATTCTCAACCTTTGTAGCTTTATTCGATAGTTAATACAATTCACATTGAGGTAGGGTGAGAGTGAACGAGAATTTTTTTTTTACATAAAATGATTGTTCACTATTCACCAACTAGATTTGAAACTATTAAACTAATCTTTCAATAGTCCAGAAAATTAGTTTGAACTAAACATATTTTCGCATATTTCTGTATTATCATTATCAAGATTTGAATCTAAAAAGTTAGAATCTTTATTTTTCTATCAGTCTGTAGATTAGAAGATACTCTTAAAAATGCATCATTCGAGCTTTTTTCTGTCTTTGGATAAAAGACCATAATTCCTTTTTTTTTATTTTTCAAAATTCTCATTTTTGAAAAATTAACTTATAGACTTCATTTACAATTAAAAATAATATTTCAGGCTTGTTCCATTTGCCAGACACTTATCGACTGGAGAAATCCCAACCTCATGTTTTGATTTAGCTGAGATATGGAAGTTATACTGGATTCTTACTGGAGGATGCTTGTTTTCTAACGAAATCAAATTTTTAAATACTAGGCTAGCGCTTTGTTCACATCTAAATGCCAATTGGACTAGTTTAGATGAAAAATTTCAGAACTTTTGAATGTAGTATCTGCGAATTATCAATTATTGCAAGCAATTTGTGGTTTATGTAATATGTATGATCAACTGATCCAACTGACATCTTGATGTGAATAAAGTTTCAGTCCAATATTTAAAAATTTGATTTCGTCAAAAAAAAACCAGAATTCTGCAAGGACAATATGATAAAACTTTCATATCTCAACCAAATCGTAACATGAGCTCATAGTCTTTTCGAATTTTCTATTCTATAAGCGTTCTATATATGGGCAAAATATGAGTCAAAGGCGATGAATCATCACTTCCAAAGATTCCCCCGTGAGTTCATTTTTAGAAAGAGAACGAAATTCTAGTCGAGGCTGAATATTTCGTCCGAACTAAATTACTCAACCTTTTAGAAATGATTTCATTAGTCTTGAACAAAAATTAAGATAATATTAGGAATACATATGGAATTGGTTTTGAAATAACTTTGAACCAACTATGAATGTATTTGAATACGTACTAAATTAGTATTCTCGATG
This sequence comes from Rotaria sp. Silwood1, assembly GCA_905250075.1. Classification (NCBI taxonomy): domain Eukaryota; kingdom Metazoa; phylum Rotifera; class Eurotatoria; order Philodinida; family Philodinidae; genus Rotaria; species Rotaria sp. Silwood1. Next base: position 115,236 of record CAJNOP010000510.1, read on the forward strand.
AACTATTACTAAGATCAACATATGCTGAAATGGATAAAGATATTGATCTCCCCTCAAATTTTTTTCAGAACATTAAGAAAAGTTATAAAAAAATTTCTTGTCAATTCAATGGAAAGTACTTTGTTTTCTGCAAGATACCAACTCATTTTTAAGTTTATCTATATTCAAGAAGACAACATATTAGGTAAATAAAATATGATCAGTTTTGATTATGAAAGCGTAGAACATATTAGAAACTTGCAATCAAAAATTCACAATCGCAGTGACAGAGAGTGGATACTTCCATTTCTAGTTGCAACTATACATGTACGCGATTAAAAAAAAAGCATAGTCTCACACATCTTTATCATCGACTAAAGAAAATAGCATCGAATAATTATTTAAGATTTGAGATTAATACATTCGGCAATAGTTTTCTGTTAACTGTGACCAACAATGGTCGGAATTAAAAGAGTAGGTTCTCTATATCTCTAGTCGCTACCAATCATAAGCTGGATAAGATGACTAGTAGACTTTTATTTTCAAGTTGCTACTATTTTGCTAATTTTTAAGGAAATGGGCAAATTAATGGAGAGAAAAATGAATCGAAAATAGATAGATTGGATTTAATAGAAGAAGAGTTAACCTCTTTTTGATCATTGTCTTCATCGTCATCATCATCTTCATCGGCATTTAAATGTGTTGACTGTTGAATATCATCCTCATTTTCATCATATTGAAAATTATCATCATCATCGGATAATGAATTTTCATAATTTCTTTGAAATATTTGTTTATGTCTTCTTTTATTTGATGGTTCAACTTGAAAATTAGATAATTTTTGTACATTGTCAATATTGCTTATCTTATTTGAATGATGTCCATTTTTCGATGGAAATATTGGTATCCAACGAATGTAACCGGATATAGTTTTTTGTTGATTTGTAAATATAAACAAATGAAGATTAAATTGAAATTTATCATCATTAATAAAATCAACATCGATAGTAATTCTTTTTCTTCTATAATTAATTGCTTTATCAAAGTGTGAACTAATTTGTGTCGTACAATTATACCAACAATTAAGTTGTAATTTAAATCTACTATCATTAGTTAATGGAATATCAAATGCTTTTAATGATGGTTCATTATTTGATCGTAGATTTGGATGTTCACTAATCATTATTTGCCATAAACAATTACAATTAAAATTCCATAAAGATGATCCACGACAACGAATCCATGATAATTGATTTTTTTCATCTTTATTTTTAGTTGATCGAAGAAATTTAGTAAGTGAAACATTAGAAACAAGAGAATTTTCTTTTAAATAAATATCTTGTTTAATTTCTTGATCAGGTTTTATTAAAACTGATTGATTTAATTCATTTGATTCATTGACTAAAAATGAATTCCATTCTTTATTTGATAATGATTTATATTCCCAAACACAATCGAATATTCCTGTCTGTAGTTTTTCATTTAACGGTTCTTCAGGTAGAATATTCGATGTTTGAGAATAACCTAAGATAAGAAAATCTTCGAAGAAACGTCGAATAGTTTCTTTTGCCAATCCATTTTTTATTGGAGTTTCTCGAACTTGATTTTGAATAAAATAATCAGCTCCATGTTCAATTAAATATATAGCAATATCTAAATTACCAAAAAAACAAGCACCATGCAATGCTGTTGAAGCAGCTGATGGAATAGCTGAGTAATGTCCACCTTTTTCTGTTGTAAACAAAGCTTTTTCAAGTTCTTGTAAATTTTGAGCATTAACAGCACAACGTGCATTTTGAACAAGATATTGAACAACAGCCATATGATTATTTCTTGCTGCTGAATATAAAAGAGTTGTTCCATAAAGACCAGGTTTATCTTTAAATGCTGGATAATTTTGAATAAATTCTTTAACAATTGGAAGATTTCCATCCCATGCTGCTCTAAAAGCATCAATAGATGCTAATGCACCTCGAAGAGAACATTCAAATGAATGAAGACTATCCATTGTAAATGAACTTGAAAATTTTTGTTCATCTTCATCATAATGAAATTGATGTAAGTATTCAAATAAATATCTTTTACACGTATCACTCAAACGTGGTCGATATTGATCGACATAATATTGAATATCTTCTTTAAACTTATCCAATTTTTCTTGTTCGGATTTATTTACTGTAAATATATATGCACCTGTACTCAATACTGAATTTGTGCGAAATACATCAGATTGAGATTGTGATTGTTTAGGTTGTGATTCATCAATTGTTTTATTAATAGCAGAATTTATCTCTTCGAAACATCGTTTTAAATATCTTTCGTCAGGTCTGTCTCCCATAATGACAATTGTCTTCGAAAATAATAAAGATAAAAACAAACATATAAAATTACGTAAATATTCTCTTATAGCAAATAATCGTTTTAAAAAAATGAAATATTTTTCTTCAAGAATCAAAGATATTTTTTGTTTCTCCGTTCGGTGACACATACAAAATGCAAAATTTTGACATGAATTTCAATAGGACTAAGAGAACAAACAAAAGTTGAATATCTTACCATACAATATGTTTATACAGGATGTCCCAAAAGTTCACTGTGAAAGTAAATTTGAATAACTCCACTATTTATGAAACTTAATCAACTGAATTTTTATTCATATGATAGGTACCACTGTGAAGCTTTTTTTGACATGGACAAGCTTCCAGTGGCGTACGCAGAAATTTTTCAAGGGAGGAGCTCAACTTCGTAGTGGGGGCCGACCATGGCACAAAAAATTTTTTATCACGTGAAAATCTTTTTTCCTGTACCCCTCCTCCAGGACTTTTCGTCTCAAGGGGGGCCCGGGCCCCCTCGGTCCCCCCTGGGTACGCCACTGCAAGCTTCATAAATACTTTTCAAAGTTATCACTTTTGAATGAAATACAAAAACCAGTTGTTTTTTAATTTTCAGAAAAAATCACTACGCAGTGTTTCTCTTTTCATGCTCTAATTTTTTGCTTTTCTTGCAGCATGCAGATTGACCAGATCTTAGACTACCTCTCTATGCATCTTTTTGGTATGTGACTACAGCAAGAAGCCTATTCATGTCAAGACTAGTGATTACAAAGCTCCTAACTTTGGTTTACTTCTTCCAGTTACGAGTCATTGTTCGGAAGTCTAAAGCGGTTTCTTGAGCTTCATGATGACCAGACTGGACATCAGTAAACTTCTTGCTGTAGGGTGTGGGTATGGGTGCGGCTGTGGCTGTGGGTATGGTTGTGGGTGTGGGTGTGGGTGTGAGTTTGAATGTGGATGCGGATTGGTGTTGGTGTGGGTGTGGTTGTCTGGCTGTGGGCATGGATGGGTATAGGCGTGAGTTTGGATGTGGTTGTGGTTTGGTGTGGGTGCGGATGAATGTGCGTGTGGGTGAGTGTGGGTGGGAGTGTCAATATGGACGTGGATGTGAGTGAAGAGAAGATATACGCCCATACCCACACCCCTCAGCCACACTCACACCCACACCC
>CAJNOP010000510.1:124942-152834 GCA_905250075.1 Rotaria sp. Silwood1
TTCTTGTCTGCTTGGGTAGTCATGGTTACTCAACTGTTGTTATAACAAATAGTGAATTAGTTCAACAACTATTGATATAACAACAGCTATTAATCATTGTGCTAGACTTCGATGTCAACATCATTTAATGATAAGACATGCGAGAATTCTGAATATTGTTAGAAAAATTTAAGAAATCCGCTAACAGTAGTATGTATCAATGAGTTATAGAATTTTTTTTCTTAATTTAAAATGATTCATCTGATTAATTCTTTTATTCTTCTCAATTATTTATTAATAATATGATTAAATATATGTCAATAGTATAAGTTGAACTCTAACATTTGAAATCTAAATTGTTAGAAAAGTACCACGAAATCTATTGATGTCCATGCCTCAATTTGGCAATATGTGTTTTAGTTATTCAATACGAATTGTGAGATATAATTCTATTATTACTTTGATAAAATCAAAATGAGTTGAAGATGAACAACAGTATAAGGTTAGAAAGCATACATACATAGGACTATTCTTATGACATTTATTCAAACATACTTTTTGTTTATCATCGAGAGACATGTCTAATTAAAGCTAGATAATTATGAAGCAGAAATTATATTAAACTATGAGGTGGAATATCTGTATTTTTCCCTATTATAACTTTAATTTATGTCTGATTAATTGAATAATAACAAGTCAAGAAAATCTTTAGTGTTGTTGTGACTAAAACAACTTATTGAAATATCTGACAGAACACTCAGTCACATATTGAAGAAATAATGAACTTTCCTAGAGCTAATTTATCATTAAAAATCTAGCGTTAACAACATGACTCGTAAAAGGATATTTACCTTCATTTCATAAATTTTAGTTTGAAAAATTCCATATGATTCAAAAAGTAATTAATACATTTCTGTAGACAATTGTTGAGACTAAACAATCTCTATCAAAAAATTTTCTAAGTATGCATAGGCTTTTCAAAAAATTGAATTTACTTTTCGTTAATCACTCATTATTAACTATAATTACGCATCAATTGAAAGAGGTAATATTTTTCCATATGTCTATTGTAAAAAAAACTTATTTAGAATATTTTCTATTTTTTTTTTCGTTTTTTTTTACTTGCTTTGAGTTATAAAGATTATCATTTATTACAGATAATATAATAATGGCAAAAACAATGGAAGAAATTCTTATTGTTGCACAAAATGAAGTAGAAAATATTTTCATACTTTAATATTAGCATTCATTTATTTAAGATATGAAATACAAGAAGAATGATCTTCAATAGAAAATAATCTATAACACTATTGTCTAGTGGGAAAAAATACGAGGTAAGCATAAGAAATACACAAAATCTTCATGAATATAGATAGCAAAAAAGAAAACTGTAGTAGTTACTGACTCCCACCGTTTCCTACTGATCGAAATAATGAATCTGATGCATTTAATGGTATTTGATATACGGCGAAATTTCGTAAACATGGAATATATAAAATAGTACGTCACCAACAAACTATATTAATATATACGGCAATAATTATATATTTGAATAAATACTACGTTATATTATTTATTTTCAACTTGCATTTGTAAGGAAGCAATAGATGAGATCAGATATTGGAATTGAAAATGAATAGTCCTATGAAACAGCATGACATTTTTATTCGATGCTTATACATATCAAATATTGGTTTCTTTTTGTTATCGTTAAATGAAAATGTAAATTCTTATGATCGGTAGCTTGAGTGAATTTTACATCGAATATTAAAAAAAAAGAAACAAATAAATAATTTTTTTGTAATATGAATACAATGCGTTTAACATTCCGTCATTTAGCACGATCAAAATTTATTTTTGAACATGTTCAACTTGTAAATCGCTTGATAATGGAGGACATTAAAAAAAACTGTTAGCAATCATTTTTTTTTAATTTTATCTAATTTGTTGTTTTCTTATAGCATAATTTCTAATAAGTATACCATTACTTGTATTAATAGGTCGTATCATTATGTAAGTGAACATGCTGTTGATTTGTTGACATCATCAATAAGCTATTCACTATTTAGCATCTAGTTTTTTTGTCATTTAATAAATCTCCATGTCAACTAACTATTACATTATCCTATGTTATTATCAATGCTCCTAGCATATCTGTGGTAAAATAAGTACATTATAGTAATACGTTTTATTGTAAAATATGTTCTTCTATATAGTGTTTTTTAGTGCGTCGTTTTTTCTAATTTATTTCATCAATAGTCTTCAGAATACCATACTTAACACCATATAATTTTGTTAATGAAACTAATAAGAAAAAAATAGGTTTCCTTCTTGTGAAAATCTTTGATATTAGCTGATCGAATTATATATGTACTGCTTATCCTATGATTCATCCTTTAAAGGTCATCTTCATTACTAATGCAGAAACACAATAATAATAATTTGAACTTTAGGTTAATTTTTTTTAGAAGAAGATTATATTGATTTGATGAAAATGATTTTTTTACTTGACTCCAATTAGCATTAAGAACATTGCGACATTCAATAATATGAAATGAAGTACCTGAAAGTAAATTAATTAAGTTACTGCTTTGTTTTTTCTTTCTAGTTCAACGACTTGTGTTTCACTATATCCAAGGGATTTCGTTGCTTTTACTAGAAAAACGCTGATAGACACTTAATTTTATTATGTTATTCGAAAAAAAAAACATGTGTACTTGTATTCATTCATTATTTTTACTTATTTTTTTTTCTATCACATATTTCTATTAAATACTCCATTAATGGATTATGATTATCATTAGATGACATTTCCTATTGTAAATCGACGTATATCATAACATTGACATATCTTTTTTATATACGAAGAAAACTTAATAAACAAATTCTTTTCTACGAATAATTTTCTGTAACTCAAATTGACCTTGATATATGACATCTTTAGGTAAGATAACCTATCAATGTAGTGTTATCACCATCACTTGATGCTAGTTGTCATGAATATTAAATTGAGTTCAATTAAACAAGCTTTGTTACCAATGATCTTTCTGATATATTTGAAATCACGTTTTTCAACAATATAACCAATAAGTTCACTTTTATTATAGAATCTATTGATGGTCATGGAGCAATTATTATTAATACTCATGTTAGCATTCTATTATGCACTTAAAAAAAAAACAATTAATGTGCGCTAGCAAGAATAAAAATTGCGAACTAATATCCTGAGACTATTTTTGGGTGCATTATGAAAAATTATTTTGTTACAAGTGAGACTCATCTTGCAGAATGCTGATTCTCATAACATTGAATGAACCATTAATTAAATGACATAAACAACTAAATTCAAAATAAATTGTTTAATGCTTGAAAGATAGGAAATAAAAATGAGTCATTTATTACGGAGTATCCATTATCTTCCCTTTTTCAGAGGAAAATTTTCCAAAAGAATTTTTAATTGAATTTTATAGTGAGGGAATTTTTTTCATTTTAACGGCAGCTTCTTCACTTCTGATAAGAAGAAATTGAGTTCTTTTGACAAAAAGTAATATAATAACAATACAGCTACATTTGAAGGATACACCATATCACATAATTATCTTTGTTTTCTTTTAACCTTTCCGATAATGAAATATATGAATAAAATCTAGTTAAATTTAAAAACTTACAATCAAACTATATTTTCAGATTATTTATTCTGACATTAATAATTGTATAGATAGCATCAATAATGGTTTTATATTTTTCATTTAATTATGAGAAGGAATAGATAAATGAGAAAAGAAGATTTTGTTTTTCGTAGATGTCCAGTCGATTCTTCAAGTCAACATTGTTGTCGATTAGTAGATAATGATGCACTAAGGTATATTGTCGATAGATCATTCTTTCATGTGAAGAAATACTTTTGGACATGTCTAATTTAGATAAACAAAATTCACTAGTTGTTAATTGAAGAAATCAATTTTAATTGAGTATGATGATAATTAAGATTATATAGTTTTTGTATTGCTGTTAGATAAACAGAGATCAATTCATTGATCTGTTTCATTTTTATTGATGATACAATTAGAGCATGCCGCTTTTCATTCTTTCTAAAACTATTCAACAACGCATTTTGCAAACAGTAATATTTACCTAATTTTATTACTTGATCTATGATTAGCAAGAGCAGTACGCATCGCGTCAGATGTTTTGTGATACACACACTATCGACCTAACACAACGCACATCCACCATATTTGTAGTGTCATTGCTCAGATTTATGAAAGTCTATCACACACACACATCAGACGAATGAATAATTAAAAACATTTTTCAAAGTATGAATACCAATATATCTATTGATTTAAGTGCATCTACGATACCAACTGAGAGTCTGTTAGATGCTTCTACCAAAACTCATATTATCAGCCTTATCCTGTGTTCAAACAGTTTCGCATGATTCACATCAAGCTATTGTCTACCTCGACGACCCTTTCCGAAACTATACATACTTCTGCCTCTTGTATTATAGCTTTTATAACATGATACAACTTCCTCTTTATTGAGTAAATTCAGGTTAGACATTGTAATAATCATCGTTGATGACATAAACTAAAATGATATATGCACAATTGAACATGCTACAATATGAACGAATCATATTATTGACAATCGCTTTGTGACGTAGCCATTTAATCAAGATACTAGAAGAAAAGGAAACTTTCTAGGCTGAAAAACAAACACTGTATTTCTAGTTTTTCGATTTTCAATTGAGATGAAAAAGAAATGTCACATGTGTAGTTTTTTAGAGCAAGTGAAGCTCAATCGATTGGTATAGGACTCAATTTGAATAGTGGAAAATTTCAAAAAAGTATAGGTGAAGTTTTTACAGTTTTTTGACGGTGTCGTTGGTCGGATAGCCCTAGCATACCAAAGATAAAGCATTGGACCATAATATTTTGGATTCATCTATGGTAGATAAGACTTGAAATACCTAGGGAATCAAATCCAAAATCGGTTGATCCCCATGTTTTCCGACATCCGAAAATATTTGATTTTTTCGTGGAACATCTCTTAATAACACTTCAACTTACCTTAAAATATGAGATAAAAACAAACGTTTTTATTCAATTTCATTATTTGATTGTAAAATGATTCAATATAGAATTTATTTATTTTAATTATTAATCATTCAATCTCTCTTTTTTTTTGTTCTTTTATTGAAAAAATATAATTACAGAAAGTATCTTTAAAGATCTATAACAAAATTGAATCTATTGAAGAATTTCATTATTTAAGACCTTATATAAAAGAATATAGAAGACGAGAGAATAGTCAATTATTGACAGTTAGAAAATATTATTTCCTCCTAAATGATTTATTTTGAATATAAATTGATTTAGTAGAGTATATCGAGAAGAAAAAGAAACTTTTAATTTATAATTAAATGATCAATAGAAATCTTTCAATCGAATAAATAAATTTTATAAATGATTATTGAAAAAGTCATTTGACAAAGAATATATTCATATTTATAAATCTATTACGAGATTACTATTTGTTTAAAAGATTAATTTTAAATCAAATATTTCCATTATATTTACCGATTAATTTCAAAAATTTCTCTCAAAATTATCATTAATGAGGTATAGGTGAACTTTTTCGAAGCGTCTAAGTTAATTTTCAACAGAGAAAATCGATCTTTTTTTTCCACGAACACACTACAATGTCTTTATGTCTTCTCATAAGTTTCTATTCATTCGAAATAAACAAAATTGCTCAAATTGATGATATTTACCTTATGAAAAAGTTACTCTAGAAGAATTCTTAAGATAAAACAAATGATTAACAGATTATATTATAGAAATATTTCTATTTCATTTTGAAAATACGATAAATTATTCATGTTTATTACATGTTTCTTAGATAAATAAATAGACTGGTATATGAATGAAAACTTAGTCAAATAAAATATTTAATTAAATCAATATTATTAATTCGATCAAATAGATTAATTCTCTACTTAATTAATTGAAGAATTTTTCTCAAAACAATTCTATTTAATGATAAACTATTAAAAATGATTAATTATTCAAATAAATCCAATGAATTATCTTCTATAATTATTTCAAAACAATTGAATTTTATCTTAAATAGACATTTTTTGTATGTGTTTTTCAATTATTATAATAGAGTTTTCTTTTTAATAAATAACAAAAAAAAAACGTTGTTTTAGTTATTCATGTTAACGGTTGATTATTTTCTTGTTTCTTTTTTTTATGTTATCAATAGAAAAGATACACACACAAAGAGAAAAATCCATCGTAACAAGTACGAATGATGATGATGATAATGTGTGATTTATTTGTTGTATTAATTGACTTAATCGAATAAACCAAAACCCTAAATAAAAATAAAAATAATAAATAAATTGAATTTAAAATAATTTAATTGAACAAACCATATCATCTCCTTCTTCATCGGATTCTTCTTTCTTCTTTTCTTCTTTCTTTGGTTCTTCTTTAGCAGCACCTTTGCCAGCATTTGCTGCTGCTGCTGTTGGTGTTGCAGCTGCAGCTCCACCAGTTGATGCAACAGATGCACCTCCAGCTGGTAAACTCGATAATTTCTTGGTACCTTCTTCAATAATTTGATCAATATTTTTTCCTTTACATGCATCGATTACTTTTTGTGCTTTTGTATTATCACAATCGATTCCAACGCTTCCAAGAATTTTTGAAATTGTTGATACATCAGGATTTGTATTACCAGCAAGTGTGGCAAGAACATAAGCTGCTGCGTAACGCATTTTTTTTTAATTATTCAATTTCACTGTGTAGTTATTTAAGTGTCTAAAATCAATAAATATAAATTAAAATTTATTTAGAAAAGGTTTCCTTCTCTTGAATAAGTGAAGCAAAAAAAAAATAAACTAAAAATGAGTAAATCTTAATGATGATCATTGTTATAAACATGAAACCTCGACGAAAATACTTGATGAAAATGCATCATTGCATTAAAATGTTTTAGAAGATAATTATTTATTGGTCTTTTTTCTAAACCAATCAAACGATTTTAATGTCAAGAACAAGGAAAATATTGTTTATTTCTTTTTCTTGGTCTCTCTCTCTCTTTTCTGTTAGCTCGTATTATTTTATTGTCTAGTTCTTAAACGTATTTTCGACTAAATATTGATGTGATAGGTTATGTTAATATCTATCTATTCATTCCAATGATTATATTTCTTTATATAAAAGAATAATCCTAGAATAAGTCATTAGAATTCTATTATTTACTGTTATTTATTTAAATTTGCAAACTGGCTTATCCAATTGATGTCGACATGCCAAGTTTGTTTAAAATTTATTATTGAGAAATAAAAAAAAAAAAAAACAAAATCAATTATAAATTTAAGGTGATATAAATGATGATGATCTACTTGAATGGTATCCATCGCAAGTAAAAGGACCTGTTGATGATGAAGTTCAAGAAGGTTTAATCTTGTTCAAATAAATATATTCAATATAGTTATTTATTTTTTATTTCAGCTGATCTAATATCAACTATTGAATTTAATCAAGATGGAGAATTACTTGCTGTTGGTGATAAAGGCGGAAGAATTGTTATTTTTCAACGTGAACAACAAGTAATTTTTATTATTAGATAGAATTTCTTTGTTGTATATTTTACATTGATTGAAATCATTTCAGCAACTTCTATAGATTTTTTTCGAGATTTTTTAAACTTTTTTTTCGTATTCTCTTCAGACTCAATGTAACGACATTGTGTCAGTGTTAACCAATATGTACAATGTCAATAGATGTTTCTTCTTTGATAATTTAATATAAACGATTGATTTGTTTAACTGAAAAAAATCAAAATTTTTATGTGATATAACTCGATTGGTTCGATTCAAGAAAGAGATAAGAAAAAAAGTTGTCAATAAGTGAATTATTCATAGATAGAAAACATATTGAATAAGTTCATCTTTACATATATATCACTTAGTATATACTATAAATATATTACCAGCCAAATTTCCTCATTAGACTCTTGCGAATAACTCCTGAATCCGATTTTGATTACGGCGGAGTCGAAGTCAGATTTGACGACAGATAAATTTACGTAATTGGAATCTGCTTTCGGAATAAATAAAAAACGTTGATTCAATAGGTCTCTAATCTTCAATGATTAATTCATATTCAGTCTGAATAAGATGCATTATATCAAAGCTAAATATCTCTGAAAATACTTCGAACGTTTAGTATTTTTGACTGTGGATAGACTGCATATTTCGACTAGTTTAGATAATCCGATATCCTACTTATTGTGATGAACATTGTCCAAAAATAATTTATCAATACACATATTAAAACGAGACTCTCTCTCTTTTATTATGGTTTCTATCCTTAAATATGAAATATTTAATCTGTTGATGTCAAAAACATATATTTAGCATATTTCTATGAGTGAGATAGAATCAATGATAATATTGAAAATGAATATACTCATATTTGTAGATTGTCTCATTCGAATTGACATTTGTTGTAAAGATGAATTTAAAAACTAAGAATAGATGAATAAATTGAATAAATGATTAATAATGAAATTAGTAAATATAAATCTAATTGTTTTATTTGTTTGTTTAGACAAAAACATCATCACATCGTAATGAATATAATGTTTATATAACATTTCATTCTCATGAACCTGAATTTGATTATTTAAAAAGTTTGGAAATTGAAGAAAAAATAAATCAGATACGTTGGCTTAAACGAAAAAATCCTGCACATTTTCTTCTATCAACCAATGGTTAAATAAATTTAATTTTTTTCTTTTTTTTTTAAAATTATTTGTTTGTTTTTCTTTATTATTTTGATTAGACAAAACTGTTAAATTATGGAAAATATCAGAAAAAACAAAACGAGCTGAAGGATATAATTTACGTGATGATAATGGAATAACTCGTTCAGCTAATTCTCTAACAAATTTACGTATACCTGTTATTAGGTTATTTATTTTTAAATTAAAATATATTTGATTATGTTTTATTATTATCATAGACCTATGGAATTAATGGTTGAAGCAACACCTAAACGTGTTTTTGGTAATGCTCATACATATCATATTAATTCAATATCATTGAATAGTGATCAAGAAACATTTTTATCTGCCGATGATTTACGTATTAATTTATGGCATACTGAAGTCACTGATCAAAGTTTTAGTATGTTTACTTTTATTATATAGATTAAATACATACATATATACCTTAACATTGGTTTCCTATTGTCGATTTTCAAATCTTAGTTATCTTTTAAACTAAACCCTCCCCCTACAATAAAAGACCCCGGGTCTTCTATTATGGTCCAGCGAACTTTTGTAAATTTTGTAAATTTTTGCTGGTGAAAAAAAGAAATTTCTATGAAGTGACTCCTCCGGAGGGGTCTTCTAAAACGGGGGGTCTTCTAATATGGGGGGGTCTTTTATTATGAGGGGGGGTTTATATTTACGATAGAATTCAATTGAACAATTTATAAGCATATCCGAACGTTTTCTATTTGTTAATTATATGAAATAGTTCAGAGCGTAAATAATATTCGATGTCTTTTTTTTTCTGTTACAAACATAAAATTATCTTAGAAAATATAATAATTATCAAACGAAACATTAGATTTATTTCAATTAATCCTTTGTCAATATTACATTTTTTTTTTGGTCGAAAAAGAAAATGAATTTTTTAAAGGGTTAAATAAATTTGATTGTATTTAATATGAATAGGAATAAAAATTCATTTTAAAAATTATGTTTTACTTCTATTGAATTAAGATAAAACGAATAGAAAAACTGTTTTAGATAATTAATCTTCTGATAAGTCTTTAAACAATAGATTATTTATAATAACATATCAAACTCGAAATTGTTTCTACACTTTTAAAATATTTAAGTAATAAATAGATCAATCAAATAATATATTCTTTATTTAAAATAAAAATAAAATGTCTTCTGATATTCTCAATTATTAATTAAACAATTTTTTTTTTCTTATCTATTTAATAATAATTAAATATAGATTATAGATCAGTAAACAATATTATTTTATTATATGTAGTCTAGTTTTTTTTTTCTAGACGAGATCATTATTTTGGTTATGTTTCATTGAGCATAAAAACCTATCAGAGTATTTTTGCCTATTACGATACTACAAATCTATAGGTTAAATACTTCGGATGATGTGAGAAACTTCATTATACTTTCACATTAAAGTATTAACTGTTTCCTCTTCATATCGAATTAAGTGTTCTTTTAGTTGTCGGTTTCGATAAATAGTTTATTTATGTGTGTGTGTGTTGCTAGTCAAGAAAAAATTCATTGACAATTTAATGTTATAACATATTGAAATCTAGTTGAATAGTTAAATTTATTGATTTACTAGCGAGATTCCATGCACACTACACGGCTGTTTTCTTCGTGTAAATTTTCACATCTGTTCTTTAACCCTGATCCAGCAACAGGTAATCTGACACTTTCCATTATATATAGAAAAACCTAAAACTCAGATAATAAAAATGTTTTAAAGTCATTGAAATATCTTTGTCGAATATTTTATTTTGATTAGTAGAATTGATTTAATTAATTTGATAAAATTTAATTTAGATATAGTTGATATAAAACCACCTAATATGGAAGATTTAACTGAAGTGATAACTGGTGCCGAATTTCATCCACGTGAATGTAATCTCTTTGTATACAGTAGTTCCCGAGGTGTAATACGTCTTTGCGATATGAGACAATCAGCACTTTGTGATCGACATTGCAAAGGTAAATTATTTAAAGTAAAATTTAACAAATATTTTTATTTGTTTTATTAAAAAAAAAATATTTATTATTTCTATTAATAAATTAGTTTTTGAAGAAGCTGAAGATCCAACAAGTCGTAGTTTCTTTTCTGAAATAATATCATCAATAAGTGATATTAAATTTAGTCATTCAGGCAGATATATGCTTACAAGAGATTTTCTTAATCTTAAAGTATGGGATTTACAAATGAATACAAAACCAGTTGAAACATATCCAATACATGAATATCTTCGAACTAAATTATGTGTTTTATATGAAAATGATTGTATTTTTGATAAATTTGAATGTTGTTGGTCACCCAATGATGAGTAAGTTAATATATATATATTTATATTAAAAAAAGAAAAATTAATTCTTTTTTTTTTTTAAATTAAAGTCATTTACTAACTGGTTCTTATCATAATTTATTTAAAATAACATCACGTTTGACAAAAAAAGATGCTATATATGAATCATCACGTGAACAAGCAATACGTCCACGACAAATATTAAAATCTAAAAAGGTGCTTCAATCAGCTCGTCGGAATCGTCGTGATGAAATAAATCCTGATAGTTTAGAATTTTCAAAAAAAATTCTTCATTGTGCATATCATCCAACAGATGATATTATTGCTATTGCAACAGCACATAATCTTTTTACATATGTTGCAAAAGATTCATCATCATCATCATTATCATCGTAGAAAAGATTTTTTTTGTTTTTAAATATTAATCAAACATATATATATATATAAATATACATGAGAGCATGATTCGAAAAACAAATTATTAAATCTTAATCAAACAACCGATTTATATTTATTGTTATATGATTCTGATCAATGAAGCTCGGTGATTGATGTTATCCATTTTCGAAAAAAAAAAAAACAATATTTTTTTTTTGTTTCTCTTTATTTGTTCATTCGTTTATTCTTGATGGTTTTTCTTTTCCAAGAACATCTTATCACTGAGTCAATGAGATTTTCCAGCATCATCGTTGACTTTTTTTTTTTGTTTCATTCTATACACACATACCATTCCAACATTGGCGTCTATTTTCTTCCCTGTACTGCTTTTTTTTTTGGCTTCGTGTTGTTATTCTTTAAGAAAAGCGTATATATATATGTACGTGTGTGTGTGTGTGTGCGTGTGTGTGTTTTTTTATTGGTCCATTTTGTTCCCTATCTTTAAATCAAAACAAACAAACAAACAAAGATTGTATCTGTTTCATGTCTTTTTTTTTTCTTTCATCTGTCACAAACTTTCAACAAAAAAAGATAAAAACAAAACAATAAAATGTTTTGAGAAAAAAAAACAACGGAAATTTTTAGTAAAAAGAAATGATCGATTGGTGGATATTATATCGAACAAAGACTCGTACTATATTGAATTTGAAGATTTTGTTGTCTTTTTTTTCTCGGGTTACTTTGCTTTTTAGAAGAAAATAATTGACACTTAAATATCTTTCTACAGACTTCTATGATAGACAAAACATTTTAATTCTAGATTTCAATTGATGCCAATATAGATAAATATTGTTTAACTCCTATCGATAGATTATTAATTTTTACGTATTTTATTATCATAATATTCCCTATGATCATTTTATCTCGATTTTCATGTCGAAATTTCTCGAAACTAACAAAATTTAGAAAAAAAAAAACATTGAAGTGTCAGTTATCACTACAATCGATAAATCTTTTGAGTTACATATGAAGAGAATCGATTTAAATATTTCATATAATAATATCGAAATAACAATATTGAGTAGTCTTTATCAAGCGTTACCAATTGAAGAGAGACTTTGAGATATTTTTTTATTGACCTTCCTTAGACAAATCGACAATAATAAACAAGATTTATTAATCGAACTGAAAATAGATTATTATATATTGTTCTTGTTGATAACAACTTTGTTTATTTTTCTAATTATCTAATCATCGAACATATTAAATCATTTTCGTCACAATCAAACAAATATCCATTTGCTTAGGCCTATTCAATTAAATTAAAGTTAATTATTAGAATATATAGAAACTTATCTTTTTAATCCATTCATATTGAAATATTTTCTTTGATTGATATTAATACAAATTACAAGATCTTTTTCAATGCTTTTTATTTATAAATCAAATTTTTTTTTTTTAAACACTAGAAAAAATCTATCGTTCACTTGACATTATCATCTAAATATACATCGCATTCCTATTGTTAAACCTCTTGAATGATGTTTTATTTCAAATAGATTACTATATTTGACTTATTGTTCGATAATATTTAAATATTAATAATAAAACCTATTCAATTATTTCGAATTGACTATTTAATATCAAGATAATTTAAAAAAATACATTAAGTAAATAAACTAAAATCTAATATATTATATATATTAATTGTATAAGTATATTAATAATGAACAGCTACTTGAATATTGGAGTAAAGAAAAAAAAATGTCAATGTCAAATTCACTAAGAGCATCAAATAGAATAAATATTTACTTTGTTTCATCTAATCGTCGATATTATCTAAAATAAAACTAAATAGACAATTTAAATTAAATAAATACTTATGTTTTTCGGATTGGTCGATGACATCATCTAAAATAAAATAAAATAAAATAAAATATGATTTAAATTGAATACATACTTTCTTGAATTGCATTAATTTTTATTAATTGGTTTTCTTGCACTCTTCCGCACTCTATATTTAGTGCTTTTAACAGGTTGATTTATTTGGGTGTGAATGTGGTGGGTGGAGGTGAACATTCACACCCATGCCCACACTTCACACCAACACTCACCTATACCCACACACCTACACCCTCTACATAGTATATATACTGCAAATATCAGTCTCTTCGAGTTTAGGAACATTAAGAAAACAATATTGCAGGAAGGAATCAGAACTTATGCTACAATCTTTACATATATATTGTAGATTCCTATTTTCAATCAACCCTTTTACATAATTGAATGGTTTCTGGACGATTATAGTTAATAGTATTGTGTTCTATTTAATAATGAAAATATATGTCGATTGAAATAAGTTTTTTCCAAAGCGAACATGAGAAAGAAAAGTCAGCTCAATGAAAAATCAATTCAAGTCATGAAAGGATATATAAAATGAATTTTAATAATAATTAGTAGTTTTTAAGCTAAATCGATAGCTTTTACGATTTTTTGTTTTCTTCAAGATAAACAATTTTGTTCGGTGTTGTCTAAGATGCCTATGAAAATTCATTTTGCTAATTAGAATTTTTAGATTTTCTTGATTTATTTTTTTGTTAATATTCTATTTGTGAATTTGTATGAAATCGTATCGAAGTAGTTTAGCTTTTTCTTATCTATTTTATAAAAAGTTTTCAATGGAAATAAAGTAATTCAGTTGATCTATAAAAGAAAAATGAATATCGAAATAAAAAATAATAAAGAAAATAATAATTTAAAGTAATCTTACAAATTTATTGTCATAAATGAAAATTCTTTTTCGATAAATCTTATATTCTACAGTTACGTTTATATAAGAAAACTATTGATTGATGAGGACAGACGACAAAACAAAAATAATCTTTAAATAGTAAAGTCTATTTATATGAATAACAGATTTTAATTTTCAAGTTTTTTATTCGATTAATTTTCTGTAGGTCCTTTTATCAAATGTGTAATAATACCTAATGGAATAGCCATGAATGCACCTTTAATTACTGATAATGGGTGAAATTTTGTTGGTAAACCAATAATCAATCCAGCTAATCCACCAGCCATTGAATATGTAAATACATATTTATCAACACGTTGTTGACTTTTAGAATGACGTAAACGATATGCTCTATCCCATATTTTATATTGATTATATTTTTCTGAATATAATTTCGCCTGCATCAAACCTAAACTAAGGCCAGCACCAATAATAGAAGCATATATTGTTGCAGTTCCAACACGATTTAATGTTGAAATAAATGAAAGATTTTTTCTTGATTTATATAATTGATATGGTAATATTGTTGCCATTGTTACTGTAGATCCTAATTGAAAACCTTTATTAATACAATGTAATGTTAGTTCACCTAAAGGATTAGGAATCAATGCACGTTGTTCATCATTTAAATCTTCCATTATTCAAGTCCAGAATTCGATTTTGAAGTAAATAACAACAAATATAGAAACAAAAAAAATGTCACTTTATTATATTCTCCTCGTGGTTAAAAGTTTGTTGTCCTTGTTCTTGCTCGACATGGTGTACCTCGTTTCATTAGATGTAAGAAAAGGACAGAAAGAAAGAAGAAAAAGGCGCAAGAGAACGAACGATCGACTGAGAAATTTTTTCCGTCCTTCACAAAGCAACCAATGAAACGTTGTCAATAGAAAAGAAAAAACAAAAGGTTTTCGTTTGTTTTGTTATTCCATACAATTCTCTTAGTGGTATTTATTTCTAGATTTTGACGATTTTCAATTTGAAAAACCTGAAGATTTATCTTATTGAATACAATTTCTTATATCAATATTTAACTATGAAAAATGATCTTGACAAAACATTTCAAAAAAAATTTTCCATAATATCAATTAAATCTATTGACAAAAATCAAATGTCAATGACACTCTTTAAAAAAAAAATTCAATTATTAGAAAAGAAAACAATGTATATTTTACAGATAAATACCTCTCAGATACAATTATAAACCGATTTTTCATTTTACTTTTTTTTTCTATAATTAAAGATAAAGAAAATCGCCGGATTTGTTAATAAATCTGGCACGCCCATAGACATCATTCCAACGAGTCTAAAATGAAAGCCCGTGAAATTTTACGTATAAGCGAAGAAGACGCACACCCACACCCTAGCTTACATCATTTAAAAATCAGCTCAGTCAACTTTGTTACAAGTGATTCTCCGAGTATTTCACGTTTTATTACGATATTTTTTCACCTAAGTTTACACCCTAGACTGTTCAAAACATTTGAACAGTATATCTGAGGTGTTCTTTTATCAACATAAATTATGGTACAATTGCTAAAATAGCCATTATATAGAAATTGGCAACGAAAAAAAACATAACTATCAAAAAATGACGTGACGAGTGTCAATTTAATCGAAGATCGTGGCCTCTCTGAATCATATTGCTATGACACAAAGAGACCGAGTTGTGTTGCTTCAGGCTCAAGACAAGAGTTGATCTCCGACCGCGGCTCGTCGAAGTATTTCATTTCGTTCTTTCTCTTATATTGTTGAATGATTGAAGTTGTGCAAGAACATTCTTGCACAAGTCTAACTACAAAGAAAAGCGCAAATAAAAGAACATTGAATAAACAGCTTCATTAGTCGACATCCCGACTCTCATAAAATGTGTTAACGTTGTAGTCGCTCTTAGAAAAGTGTTCTAAAGGTTTTTCTCATCTATGGCAAATCATAACTAGAACTCCGAAACATTAAATATTTATTGAATTAGCTTCTCAATTTGACACGTCGTTGACAATGATTCATTATCGAAGAAAATTGCACAAGTTTCAAACTTTATATGAATCAAAAGAAATAAGATTCTGATAAGTTGCATAACATTGCAATAAGCCTTATTTTTGAGCAAATGGGTATTTCACATTCGAGAACGTAATTGCTTTTTTCTAAAGATACAGTAACACAAATTATTAGTTTTCCAGGTGACTTCAAAATAAGTATTAGTAAACTATTAAAAATTGGATATAGCCAAAGTTATAATAGCAAATTCAATCGCTTTTTGTTGAAGTAAGACTTTTCAGAGTCATGATATTTACACAAAAGGAAGAAGTGAAAGAAAAAGATATTATATGCATAATCAATATGGGATGTAAAAGAAATGACTCAAATAGAAATTAGTTGAAAACTTTCTTATCTTAATACAACCAATTTTTATAGCAATTTCTGAAGAAATATGTTCAAATAAGACTTTAGACTTGTCTAATCATGTTTTAAAAAATAGTCAATACGTGAGAACAAAGTTCTGACAGTGATACCCATATTGTCTTTTTCTTAATGCATCGGTATATAAATGGAAAAAAGAATTTCTTGTGAGTTTTTCATTAACACGTTCGATAACTCAGTGTGTACAATTATGATGTTCATTTTAGGAAGAATGGTCGCATTATTTTTTATCTTATTCAACTTAGTCACAATATTAAAGACCTTCAGTTTCATGGTGGTGTTATGTCAGAGTGATTGCTCATTTCACCCAGAATCACATCCAACTCTAATTGTTCAAGCATTTCGGCATTGTTATTAAGCAGATTTGATGCAATAGATTGACTACAAGTTTGATCGAGTACTTTTCTTTTTTCATTCGATTTCAGCTTTTGTGTCAATATAAGTCATTTGATGACCATAAATATTACAAGACAACGCTTGATCAGCATGGAAAACATTGTACCTATTGTTATACGTTACGGCTTCAGTCAATCGCTTTTTCTGCAGACTAGTTTTCGATTCTTTTTTGATTATCTTATCTACGTGTACTCAAACTGATTGGTGCATTTAGAACTTTTCTCGTAGTTATGTTAGCAAGAAAGTAGAGCTCTTTGGTTCCAAAACATACCCGAAGCCGGAACCGTTTATCTTATATTGAACACCAAGCAACTAATATTAGATCTAAAAAAAATTCTCTATTTTCTTTTATCGAAATCATTCATTCATATATATTTTAAAGGCAATGTCTTCAAAATCTGCATGCAAGAGAACTTAGAGGAATCGTTTCAATATGAAATATTTACATGCAACTGGTTATTCTAGAAAAGGACTCTAAAATAAATTGATATCATCATTTTGTGTCTTTTTTATGATTATCATCACACAAAATATTATCGTCTTCAACTTCTTTTGAAGTTATAGATTACACTGCTAAATTGAGCACGATGTGTTTTCACATATTCCTGATATTGATACACGAAATTTCAAACAAAAAGTACTAAACTAACAAGTGAATAAGTTATTTATTCAGTATTTTGCTTTCGAAGCAGGATTCTATGTATTGAATGGGGAAAAAGTTGGTTTCTTCAGAAATCATAGAAGAATGAAGAAACATAGATGAAGCAAATAATCTTTAAAAATGTTCGATTCTAACGGGTCCGATTCCATTTTTTCTGAAACCGCAGGGCTCTAGCAGAAAGTAGATACTGATTTTTACATATATCATGATTCTCATGAGCTACTATGGATGTGTCGTAGCTCGGTCACCATTTTCTCTTCGTGTAACTTCTATCTTTCTAGTAGGGTGTGGTTGTTTATGCAAAGTGCAGAGCCTTACACCCACATCCACAGTTTCCTACATTATTAGAATAGTCGTATAGTTCTCCTAGAAATGATAAATGTAATCGAGAAAATTACATATTTTAACATTAGAAATTTATCGGTTCATCATCGATCGATATTTAATCTGGAGATTTCTAACAATATTCATTGTAATGAAAGACGTATGATTTGTAAGATTTAAGTCTACTTTTTGACGTTCACTAACATTTGATAGTACGAGATTGTAATAAAAAAAAAATTCATTTAACAAGAATATTTGGTATGAATATCGTTGCCGCCCTGAGCGAAAGTCACATTCCATTGAAGTAATTATTTATATTGTTTTCTAAAAACTTTTATGATTGTTTCTATTAATATTTGTGAAATTTCTTTTTTATTTTTATGATCTATTTATCGTCAAAAACGAACAACAATAATGCTTTCAAACTTGAATACTCTCTCATTTTAAACTATCATATGAGAAAAATTTGTGCTTTTTCTTTTGGTTTTAGCGAAATTTCTTTTATCGTCTAAATCATTTTAGTATCAAAAAATGACGTGATTTAATACATCATATATAAGATGATGTTAAATTAAAATTAAGCGTTTTCATTTTGCATATACAAGACATCGAAGCGAGAATGAAAAAAAAAAGAATTACTATTTCTAAAGACTGATTTTTGCAACAAGAACATTTTGTGTTGGGACAAAATTATCTTTTTTCTATTTTGTTGGATTTATCGATAAATATATATGACGAACATAGAAATATAAAGATTTGTTTAAATTTCAAAAACAAAAACCGATAAATAAACGCAAAGAAAAATGAAATCAAAATTCAATTTTGTTGCAGAATTTTCTTTTTTCTGCAAAACTATTTTCAGAGAGAATCGTTGTTGGTGTTGATGTACGTGTATATATCTGCTATTATCATGAGTATATTTAAGAGCAAAAAAAAAATTAATACTTAAATCTATATTCAATTCTATAAAAGATATTCACATATTTGAACTTGCCCCCGACTGCCTTCACTATAGTCGAAATAAAACTAAGTTATGATGAATCTATTCGTTGAATAGGTTCTTTCACTGATAGAAAAATCTTTTTTTTTTGTTTTTCGTTTTTCTAAAATTTCATAAATCAATCCGAGTAATTTTCGCGAGAAGGCATTTTAAAAAGGGTGTGGGTGTGGGGCTAAGATGTATACTCACACTCACACCCACACGCTGTTCACATGTCTGCATGTGTGTTTTATCGGTCTACGGGCCCAGGAATCGATTTTCGATTCACGTTACTTATTGGCTGTTGTGATATCAGTACTTATGTGTTCGTTGAAGAATGAGAGAGAGAGCCTAAGGCACGGAGTTGGAAAGGAACTGCCCAAGTATTTCTCTATTTTCAAAGGAATTTGACATGAATGTTATGTTTCGAATTTTTCACTTGGTGAAAGTCAATTGGCATAGAGTCTTGACTTTCTTGTCAAATGAAAGGTCTTGGTGAATTCGAAATATCCTAATAGGGTGTCAATCGAAATCTACGAAATTGCTTGGTAAACTTATCAATTTTATGAAATCGACAGCATAGATTCGATTGAAAATTTTTCAACAAAGTTTTCTTTTATTAGAATAGTTGCAATTAAACGAGACCTTACATTTGAGACCGGAACCAATTATTTTCACCTAGTTCATTCGCCTGTAGACACTTCACAACACATGGTGATTTCGGTTAGAAAGTGGCAAAAAAATATTTTTGTGTCACGAGAGTACAGTGTGGATAAACTTTCCTGCATCGTGTCAGATATTAGACGAATTTTGTTTATTTCAATGCCAAGTGAATGAATATCGGTCGCAAATCATGAGCAGAGGCATGCGTCAATTCAATGCATATTCGTATAAAAAATACGAATATTCGACATATCATTTTTTATCGCATCGTCATATTACGTTCATCATCGAAGCTGCTTTTTGTTATCTATTTTATCTATACGATATTTACCTTCATCCCAGGAGGATCATTCCGGCCGTCTGAAAGGCCATTGGGGACGGCTTGAAAAGGCTATAAAACGACATAAACCTGCATTGATTTTCACACTATTTTGGCCTAATCCATCAGCTCGTTTTACGGGCCAATTTTTTTATGCTAGAAAAAGGCCATCGTTTTTAACACTATTCTCTTCATTTTTCGAGCTGATGGAGAACGGCGCCGTTTTTTAATGCTTTGTATCGTTTTAATACCATTTCAGGCCGTTTACGGATCCTTTTTTCGACCTGGAATATCTACTTGGTTTTCACTTCGTCCATTTTACCATTTACTTTTATTTCGGATGATGCTTAGCATGTGTCCGCCTACCTATTTGAAAGATTATTCTCATGAGTAGTCCGAGAAAACATTTTGGAATCCTGTGAAATCTTTTTCAACAGTAATGACAGAATAGGCGCCAGCATTGACCTGAGAACATTTGCTACTCAAGCAGACAAAGTTTTACAAAAACGCGTTTAAGCACCGAAAAAGAGACGCCAGATCAAGAAAGAGTGAGCATGTTTGGATGATAATTGGCATTCCCGATTGTGAGCGGAAAAGTCCTTTTTTTGCTCTTCTTGTGCGTTTAATCGGGTTATCAGCCGAAAAATACATGTAAATGCATAAAAAAGAGAAACAGTGGTCTTTTTTCGCTCATAATCGGGAACCCTGATTGTCATCCAAACACGTCCACTTTTCTCGATTTTTCATCTTTTTTGTGCGATTGAACGTGTTTTTCTAAATTCTTGTCTGTTTGGGTACTGAAGAATAATGAGGGTAAGGGTGGCATGTGAGAAATGATGATATGCCATATGGAATGAACAAGTAAATGATTATATAAATTAGGAGTAATTGTATGTTTACATCCACATTTTGGATTTATCGAAATGTGACGAAAAGTCGAAAACTATATCCATTATGAAATAGAAAAAACTTTAGCGGATAGAATCCTCAGAATAAGAAAAAAATGTGTGGGTTATACAAAAAATTCAAAGGAGCTACTACTTGGTCTGGTGTAACATTTTGTGTACCACTGTAACAACTTACTAAGCCTTCCTATTAGTACTCATATTTGATGCCCATGCCGTTTAATAAGCTGTTAGTTACTTTCTGGATCTTTCTCTTTTATATATTTGTGATACTAATAATACATTTTGTCAATTTTATTTTTCAACATTGCGACCAATTGTACCCTGTGACTAATTGTCGTATACCAGACATATCAAAAGAAGCCTATTCCTATGGCTTTTGCAAATATTTTTCAGCCTTCAAAATTTGGTCAAAGTAATTTTCGATCACCTGTTGCATATCAACATATAGAGTTGTATACTAGTGAATTAAGACCGCTCAATACTCGTTCGGTAGCTACTATGCAAGTTGCACACTATATATTCTTTTTGTATGAGTCCGGATACTCAAAATTACCTATTTGGGCGCGAATGTTTTTCAGTATACGCAACTCGATTTATTGAAATTAATACACACTCAATGCGACTTGTTTTTTCGTAAGATAATGGAAATGAAAACTGACATGCAAATTTCTTGCCTGATTGGAGGAAGATTCTCAGAAACAGTCCGTTATTGGTCAACATCGTGAATCGACTTTTGGTCTTCTTTCAACTCGGAGCCGAACGGCGCGATGGTCAAGTACCTCGTATACATGTACGTCATGCGAAAATCCTCATATGGCAATGACTGGTCGAGTAGACCAGGTTGTGAATGTGCATTTTTTTGCGTATAGTCTAATTGCCAATTGTGTATAATTTCTTGCTGCTCTACGAGAGCGTTCACTATAAAAGATTGAGTCAACGATGAAGATTTATTATTAAAAGAAAAAATAAGATGCACACCAAAAAAAACAGAAAAGAAAAGAGAAGCAGATTACATAGATGACATTGAAAATAGTTTTTTCGCTATCATTAGTGTGCAGATGCATCTGACGCGAAGACTTTGTATATATCTGCTTGTTGGTGAACGATCGACTCTACGGCATTTAATCAACTTCTTCGATGGTGGGTCCCTTGTTGCCACTTGATTTAGATCCAGCATCATGCCCATGTGCTTCACTACCGTAAAGTTTGGAAATAATTGGAGAGCACACTTTCTCGACCTCTTTTAATTTGTGTTCAAATTCTTCTTTATCGGCCAAATTATTAGATTCCATCCATTTGACTGTTGTGTTGATTGTTTCAGTTATTGTTGACTTGTCGTCGGATGAGATCTTCGCACTTACTTTATCATCATTCAAAGTTGCCTTCATATTAAAGCAATAGGATTCAAGTGAATTCTTAGCTGAAATACGATCACGTTGTGCTTCATCTTCTTTCTCGTACTTCTTTGCATCGGAAACCATTCGGTTGATTTCATCTTGTGACAAGCGACCTTTGTCGTTTGTAATTTTAATTGTGTTTCTATGACCTGTCGATTTGTCTACAGCCGATACATTGAGAATACCATTAGCATCAATATCGAAAGTGACTTCGATTTGTGGAACACCACGCGGTGCAGGTGGAATTCCAGAAAGTTCAAAGTTTCCTAGAAGATGGTTGTCTTTCGTCATCGCTCGTTCACCTTCATATACTTTGATATCAACACCAGGTTGATTATCTGAATACGTAGTGAATGTTTGAGTTTGTTTCGTTGGAATAGTCGTACTACGTTTGATTATCGGAGTCATGACACCACCAGCAGTTTCAATACCCAATGAGAGTGGTGCGACATCAATCAAGAGCACAGATTTGACTTCTTCCGATGTATCACCGGTAAGAATAGCCGCTTGAACGGCAGCACCGTACGCAACAGCTTCATCTGGATTAATGGCTTTGTTCAACTCTTTTCCATTGAAGAAGTCTTGAAGTAATTTTTGTACTTTAGGAATACGACTCGAGCCACCAACAAGAACAATTTCATGAATGTTTGATTTGTCCATTTTAGCATCACGCAAAGCTTTTTCGACTGGTTCGAGTGTCGATCGGAAAAGATCGGCATTAAGTTCTTCGAAACGAGCACGAGTGATCGTCGCATTGAAATCAATACCTTCATGGAGTGAATCGATTTCGATCGTTGCTTGTGCTGCTGCTGAGAGTGTGCGTTTTGCACGTTCACAAGCTGTGCTCAGCCGACGAAGAGCACGCTTGTTTTGTGACAGATCTTTGTTGTTCTTGCGTTTGAAGTCTTGAACGAAATGTGTTACCATTCGATTGTCAAAATCTTGACCACCCAAATGTGTATCTCCAGCCGTCGATTTGACTTCGAAAATGCCTTCTTCGATCTTGAGTACAGACACATCGAAAGTGCCACCACCCAAATCGAAAATAAGAATGTTCTTTTCACCTGCTGTTTGTTTATCTAAGCCATAGGCAATAGCAGCCGCCGTCGGCTCGTTGATGATTCTTAGCACATTGAGACCGGCAATGACACCGGCATCTTTCGTTGCTTGTCGTTGTGCATCATTGAAGTAAGCTGGAACAGTGACGACAGCTTCAGAAATTTTTTTGCCGAGATAGGCTTCAGCGACTTCTTTCATTTTAGTCAGGACCATCGATGAGATTTCTTCTGGTGTAAATGTTTTTGTTTCACTTTTATATTCAACTTGAATCTTTGGTTTGCCACTATCGTTGATGATTTTGAAAGGCCAATGTTTCATATCGGATTGAACTGTTGCATCGTCAAATTTGCGACCTATAAGTCGTTTTGCATCGAACACTGTATTATTTGGGTTCATAGCCACTTGACTCTTTGCGGCCTCGCCAATAAGACGTTCACTATCCGTGAATGCAACAAAAGACGGCGTTGTTCGATTACCTTGATCATTAGCAATAATTTCGACTTTGCCATGCTGAAAGATGCCGACACATGAATATGTAGTGCCTAAATCGATACCAATAGCTCGTGCCATTTGTATTTGCAGTTGCTGTTGAAATGCAATGAATATTGGTAGAAAATGAAGAATTACAATAGAAAGTGACTGAAATCGTATTCCTTATATACCTGACTCAAAACGTGTTATGAGCACACATTACCAAACAACAGAACGGAAGAAAAACAGGATAATAGAAGAAACAAGAACATTCTACAGCGAAACAGAACAATATCGGACGAAGCGTCATCAACGTGTCACCTTGTGAAATTTCGGGGAAGAGTCATGATTACTCATAGGAAATATACAGCTGGAAAAATGCATGATGGTCGTTGAGTTGGCGTATAGAGTATTCGATAGAATGAAAGACAAAATAGGTAGAAAAACAAATGTAAACAAACAGATCATTTTTTTTCTTTCTCGTAGTCGACCGATTTTGTATGCTGCCAACAATGGATTTTTACGATTATCTTTCTTACTGGCACGACATCATGACAGGATTTATTTTGTTTCCTTTGCCATCTGATTCTGTTTCAAGGAAATCTTGAGGTGTGGGTGTGGCTGGGTGTTAGTATTTTTAAATGAAGATAAACACTCCCACCCACACCCTCAATAAGTGCACAATTGGACTCGTATTCAGTGATTGAAAGGAATTCGTAAATTCTTTCTTCGAAATTGTTAAGCAAATTATCAGCCCGCTGGGACATCGTTTCTGAGTGCAACAAAAAAGTTAAAGCTCAACTGGAAACGAAGATCAGATGCGTTTTGTATGTGGACACACGAAACTAGCCTGAATTCTACGGATTCGAGCCACTTCATGCGTGTCTGCATTCGTTGAGAGCACGTTCAAAAGATGAAAGACGGTTAGTCTATCTCATTCATTTCTCCTCTTCCCACCTTTAAATCGAGAACTATAGAAATGGACAGGAAGAAAATCGCTACTTGATTAGATAAGTTGTTGCTTAATGATGCGTGGCATATTGGATAAGAAGAAAATTCAGTTTTCAGTTGTGATTTCGTTTAAAATTGACTGTCTATGTGTTTTTTTTCGTTCGAATTATCAGAAGGTCTTTAGAAAGATGAAAACAAAGAATGAACGGATGGTAGTGTTTTTTTTCGTTTCTACCAGGTAGAAAAATGGTTGTTTTTAAATCGTTGAAAAGTAGGAATGCAATGCAATACGACATTGAATCTCTTTCTGTTTTTGTTTCTTCTTTTCAACTCAATTTTCATCTGCGACTACCTAAAATTTGCTATTCAATGTCACAAAAAGCACATTTGGCGTCGTAAAAATTGCAGGAAAAAACATCCTTGCTGCATCAATAGTAAAAAATTATTTCTGTCTGAATTCAAAAAAGAAACTCTCTCCATCCTGGGTTTGGTATCAGGCGACACATAAATTCAAAATGAGTAGGCCAAGGTCAAATGAAACACTTTCTACAGCCGAAATGGGTACCACAACAAATGCGACACAATTATCGAGCGTCATGGAATCAACGCAAGGCATTACTAAAAGTTATATGATTATTTGAATCGATAAGACCATTGACCCAAACAGTGACACATGTAAAACAACATTTACTCACTTTCAAAACGTGGCCGATGAGGTGTATATTTTCACCCAATCCGATGAAGGTGTAGATTTTCTCATTGACATCAATGACCAAAAGGTATTCCTCATCCTGTCAAATGCTAAAGATCAAGATATGATACCTATCGTCCATGATATTCCTCTTCTCGAGAGTGTTTACATCTTCTGCTGCAGAGAAGCTCTAATCAACGGTTGGGACAAGAATTTGAACAAAATTAAAGGCATCTACACAGATATCAAGCGTCTCTGTAAAGCGCTGCAAGATGCCATCAAACAATGTTACCAAAACGATATCTCTATGAGTTTTGTTAGCATCAACCAAGATGGTTCAAAAATAAATCCAGATCAACTAGAACCGTCATTTATGTACATACAATTGTTTAAGGAAATTGTTCTTGAAATCGATCACGATAAAGAAGAAATCAAAGAGTTTATTCAATCCTGGCGTAGCACATATAACGACAACAAGACAACATTAAATACCATTACAGAGTTCGAGAAGGACTACACTCCAGAGAAGTCAATTTCCTGGTACATTCATGCGCGTTTCATCTACCAAACACTTAATTGGTCACTTCGAGCATTGAATACTCCAACAATGAAGAAAATGAGCTTTTTTATTCGAGATCTTCATTGCCAACTCGATCAATTGAACAAACAACAGTTTAGAAAAACAGACAATGCGGCCTTTGTTCTTTACCAAGGACAAGGATTGTTCAAAGCCGGCTTTGAGAAACTCAAGAAAACCAAGGGTGGCCTTCTGTCGTGGGCGTGGGTGGGTGGGTGTAGGTGTGGGTGTGTGTGGGTGTGGGTGTGGGTGGGTGTGGGTGTGTGGGTGTGGGGTGGAAGTGAGGGTGTGGGTGTGGGTATGGGTGTAGGTGTGGATGTGGATGTGGGGTGGAAATGGGGGTGTGGGTGTGTATTTTGATGAATTTGACACTTCCACACCCACACCCACACTCATCAGAATTTGATTGTTTGTCTTGTTTATGAACTTTGGAAAAATTATAATTTAAAGCCACGAAATCCAAATTGTTCGCTCATTTGGATGTTTAATACTAAAGTTAGCTGCAACTGAGTCTTTAGCACTACCTATTAGTGACGATACCAAGAGGTAACTGAAGAGACTTTGGATGCTCACCAGATTAAAATTATTAAGCCTAGTGGTTCTACTGAAAAACTTGGCCAATCAAGCAGAGGTAGACGAAAATGATTATTCGTAACTATTCGCTAAAATGTAGACTAGATTGATGTTTTTGAAGAAATAGTGCATCGAATTTCTTCAAAACATTTCACTGTTTAATATCCACTCACTTTTCGGTCGAATAATGGTTCTAGAGACTATTTATCATTTCTTATGCCTAAATTTCTCCTGCTTTACGAACAGTGAAATTTATACTCTCGAAGAAAAGTTGTGCTCCGCTTTCTTTCTATTTTATCATGCTTTGCATAAAATTTATTATCGAGGAAAGATATGACAAGATTTTTATTCTAATATAATGTAGGAATCATGCTGAAGTAAAACTCTCATGCTATGTATCTATTCGGTAATAATATCGTTACAACTTATCATAACATAAACCATACAGAGGAGAAAGAGTTTTGTCCAATGGTGCAGCTGTTTTAACTAACCCAGGACGAGCATTACGGTAATGAGAGACGCCCGAATACGGCGGATTGGATGTGGATGTGGGAGGGGTGTGGGTGTGGGTGTGGGATGGATGTGGCTGTGGGTGTGTATGGCAACGGAAAGAAGACAACACCCACACCCACCACACCCACCACACTCACACCCACCCACACCCACCCCACACCCACACCCTTAGACACTGATCGTTTGCTTCTGCCAATTGGCAGAAGCAAACAATAAGTGTCTAATCTCGTCAGTTAATAGGTCAGTCCTGATAGTATTCAAATATGACAAAAAAAGATCCTTTATTGAGTCTAACAGAAAAAATCGAAGGTAGTTCCGGGAACTTTTGGATCACCCTGTAACAACATTATTAATGTATCTTACAGGTAGGTATCGACCTGGAATTAAGGACTCTGTAATCAACTCACATCTATTGCTCACTTTAGCTATATAAATGAGAACTCATTCGAACGAAGATTTATGATATTGATTATCTAACATCAATCATTTTAATAATGATCATTATACAAATCATTTATTGAATTATTAACATAACATAAGAAACATAATTATTACAAACAAAAAACATCACATCTAATAAATCTTCTTTTACGTTCTAAACAAAACTACGTCAATATGTTACTTATTCTTCGATATTTTGTCCATGACAAGTGAACACCATAAGTACTTAAAATAAATTCATAAAATTGTTATATCCAAATAACGATCATTACTA